>PVKS010042596.1:0-15347 GCA_004027875.1 Aplodontia rufa | reverse complement strand
CTCTATCATATTATCTAAGATTAAGAGTTCTCCAAGGTAGAACTTGTCCTTTGGGTGCAGTACTAAGCTTTTTATATTCCAAAATACTCAAGGCCTTTCATCTGTTTTACTGCCAGTAGTCAGCCGGCATGCCCCTGGCACCACCTGTGCCACTTGTGGAATATTTTATTTTATTTTATATATAGAGACGACAATGACAGAGAGAGAGAGAGAGAATAATTTTTTTAAATTTAGTTTTTCATGCGGCTTTCATTGCTCCAACACTTCGTTGTGTATATGGTGCTAGGGTTCAAACTCATTTCCTTGTGCATTTCAGGCAAGTGCTGTAACTGCTGAGCCACTGCTCCAGCCCCTTGTGGAACATTTTAAGTGCTAATCCTGTTGCACTGAAAATAAGTTGGGATGTACATAAAATGGAAATATAAACTAAGGCAACCGATTTTAACAGGCACACTCAAATTTATGCTTTTGAATTGAAAAACTTTAAAATGGTCTTCTTGGATGACTATTCTAAAAACAACCTTAAAATGCTTTCCTTCAGATGCGTCTGGAAGGAAAAGATTCATTTGGATATATATAAATAAATGTCCTGATTGCTAAGCAATCATTTGGAATAGTCAACGTGTTCTTGTGCTAGGTCTTGTGTTATTAGACCATGCTCAGATAGTGTTAGAAAATACAAACACCTTCTTTTGAGCTGAGCCCCCTCCCCCAGAGATGGAAAATGGGTCACACATTGTGACAATGTTAAGGTGCACACAAATATAAGCACCAAATCATAACAAAATAAAACCCTGGAAGAGCTGAAAGCATGTAATTTCATAGCTTTGTACTAGGGCAGATCTATTTGGCTGATGAGAAAAACCAAAGAAGTTGGCCTTGTTTTCTCTGCAAGTTCAGTTCTCTGCTAGGTCAGGTGAAATGTACCATGGGTGTCTGAACTCATCTTGCTTTCTGGGGAGACAAGCATGAACCCTATCAAGAGAGGAGCAAGGAGAAATATTTAAAACTCTAGTGATGAGGCTCCCTGACCTGTCTGCCCTTGGCATTTGCCTTTGTGGAAAATGCTATGAAAAGTGCTTGTCCATGAACCAGACATGTATTAAATGACAGGCTCTATTCAACTGATGGATTTAGCTCTGTGCAAAACTGGATGGGCGTACAGCACTTACAGTTTTCAAAAAAATGCTCTTCTACATACAGTCTCGGTATGGGACCCAGGGTATTTTTTCCCCCTTTTTTAGATTGCAAACCTATATGATTCATGGAAGCTAAGGGATTTTATTCATGGTCACACATTCAGGGCAGAACTGAGGTCAGACTGAGACCCCTCGCCTCTCAGTAGTTCTACATCATTTGTAGTAATAAGTCAGGCTTCGTGGATAGAGAAGTCCAGCCTCAGGGTCCACCAGGAAACATCAATCTGTGGCTACCCTGGCAAGTGACTGATCTGTCCTGGGGAATGGAAGGTCCCACTTATGCTCATGGGGCTGTTACCCATACTCTTGCGGAGTCAGAATTTAGGGCCCTCTTGGCATGTTCCCACGTTCCTAGCAAAGTGCCTGGCACATTGAAGGCACCCCACAGATATCTGAACAAAAACCCTGAAATGCTGCCAGGGCAGAAAGGAGACATCTGGCCCAGCTCCTGGGCCACCAGGATTGTAATCCTCAGCTGTTACCACCACGGCTAGTCCTACCATCTGCCAACTCCAGGGGTTTCTTCCTTGGACACTCAGATAGGAAGGAGAATTGTTGTCCTCATTAGCCCAATGAGAGCAGTTTTGATCTATCTGATCACTGTGCAAGTACTACCAGCTCTGTGGGAAACAAAGGGCATCAATGGGGCAAATTTTCATTCATTTGAAAATCTGGCTTTGCTTTGTCAGTCCCAAGGGTCTTACTGCAAATGTGAGATGAGAGAGCAAGCCACTGTTGAGAACTGATTGATTTACAGCAGATTGCCTGTGTGGCTGGACCTGGGAGTTAGCCCTCACCCTCCTGCTCTTGGGAGAGCCCATCTGGAGGCTCCACTAACTGGATTCTCATCAAGGGATTCTCATCAGAGAGACAGCGCACTGCGGCAGGAGGATTCTCCATCCCACCTCCTTCAGACTTTTCTTGTGACTTGCTGCTCCATGTTGCTGCCTAGTTGCTGGACCATGACATACCAAGCCATCTTAATACAATATGCCTGCACCAATTGCCCAAATTCACCCTGTGTAAGCAGAAAATTGCTCTGGAAGAAAAGCTGAAACCAGGCTAATTTCCAAGTTGCAGAGTGCTTTGACAGTCTTTCTCTAGCTTCAAGAGGGCACCCCACACGCATTTTATGTAGCATAGATAACTCTTTTTACAAAATCTTTTAGTTGTGGAGGCATTACCATTTGTATCTTCAACAAGTCTTAGCATACGAGTGGCATCCAATGATTGATTTGAACATTTCAGCACATGTTACTCTTTTCTGCTTTCTTTCTTTCTTTCTTTCTTTCTTTCTTTCTTTTGGAGGGGGGGAAGAACTGGGGATTAACCACTAGCTTAAGCAGTGAGCCACATCCCTAGCCCTTTTCATTTTTTGAGACAGGGCCTCGCTAAGTTGCTGAGGCTGACTTTGAACTTGCCATCAGCCTCTGGAACCTCTGACGTAACAGGTGTGTGCCAATGTGCCCAAATTTTTATTATTATTATTATTATTATTATTATTAATCCCCAAAGGAACATATCTGTGGATCCCATGAAAAACATTTTGAAGGACTATAAGAAAATGGTCAGGTGGTGGAGGAAGGAGAAATTGTACAACTATTTTTTCCTTTCTAACTGTGCTTGTCTTAATTTCTAGGTCAGCAGGTTTCCTTCAGGGAGTTTGATTTTTAATTAATAGAAAAACCATAAGCCTTTTCCAAGGCCTCTAGTGCATATAAGAACTGCTGTGGGAAGATCCTGTGAAAATCAGTGTCATTTGAACATTGTAAGGTGCTGTACCTTAAAAATAAAGCCACAAACCGCAGTTCCTTTTTGGGCCAGCAACTCCTGCCTGGTGATATGGACAGACCGGAAGTGACTTCTGCACACATCCCTGGCTCAGCAACTTTAGCTTCAGCGGCCCTTCTTTTCCAGAGGCTTTTTCCTTGAGAGGTCAAAATAAAATGGGAAGTATTTGTGACTGGGTGAGTTTTATACCTTGGCCTTGGTGGACAGTTGTGGGAAGATTTCCTGAGATAGCATGAAGTTCATAGACTTGGGCTGGCCAGAGAGCTGTATTACCTTTGTGTATCACACAAGAAAAAATACCCAGGGGTCCCTGAGCTCCAGCGAGGAGTGTGAGATCCCCCTGTTTCCAGCAGGGAGAACAAGAGTGTTGCGTAGAACACCTTGACTATTGCTACCTTGGCCAATCAGGCGCGGTAAAAAGACTCCAGGGCTGAAGCTGCTCATAACAAGCTCCTTATTTGAAGCCCATAAGGCCTGCGGGGCTCTTTGTTTTTTGGGAGCCTTTGGAGATTTGCCTGTATCTAGCACAATTCCTTAGGGGCTCTAGAAAAAAGAAAAAGGAACTCTGTTTTGTGCCCAGAGTTTGTGGCTTTGGTTTACTGAGCCACCTGACCTGGCCTACATTTTATCTAGCTCCCATCCTTTGTCCCCTGTCCCTCTGGGCCATCCACCTACAGAACTTTGTTCCCCACTTCTCTGCTCAGAGCCTCCCCTCACCTGCCCCCTCAGCGCAGACTCAATCTAGCTCTGCTACTCAGTTTCACCTCCCACCCATGCTGTCAACCCCCCTCCCAGAGTTTTATACCCACAACTGACTCTAGGTCCATACCTCTCTCTGGCTGCTGTTAGCTCTCTTCTATTTCCATGGGAGTTGACCCTAGCCCCAGCCCAGTGGCTCCTCTCTTCTACTCTGAAGTCTCTCCAGGCACCAGCAACTATTCTTTGTGTGTGTGTGTGTGTGTGTGTGTGTGTGTGTGTATGAGAGAGAGAGAGAAAGAAAGAGAGAATCAATTATTTTTCATCTGGTTTTCCAACACTTACAATACAACAGGAAGATATAACCATAGTAAATATATACTCTTCAAACACCAATGCCCCCAACTATATGGAAAAATTACTCCATGACATAAAACCACTTGTGGACCTCAACACGATAATATTGGGAGACTTTAATACTCCTCTATCACAACAGACAGATTGTCAAAGCAAGAAAAACAATAAAGAGATTTCCAGTCTAAAGAACTCCATAAATCAAACAGACTTAACATACATCTACAGAATATCCCACCCCAAATTGGCTGAATACACCTTCTTCTCAGCAGCGCATGGATCCTTCTCCAACACAGATGATATTCTAGTTCACAAAGGAAATCTCAGGAAATATAAAAAAGTAGATATTATTCTGTGTATCCTATCAGATGATGACACCATGACCCTAACAATTAACAGCAAAAATCATAGCAGAAAACACACATATACATGGAGATTGAATAATAAATACCCTATTAAATGAAAAGTGGATCCATGAAAGCAGAAATTAAGAAATTATTGGAAGCGAATGAGAATGAAGACACAGCACATCAAAACCTTTGGGACACCAAGAAACCATTCTTAAGGGGAAAATTTATAGCACTGAATGCTTACATTAAAAACCAGGAGAGGGCTGGAGCAGTGGCTCAGCTGTTACAGTGCTTGCCTGGCATGTGTAAAGACGCAAGTTCGAACCCCAGCACCACATATACATTGAAATGTCAGAGGAACAAAAGCCACATGAAAAACTCAATAAAATTGATTTTCTCTTTCTCTCTCTCACTGTTCCTATCTCTTTAAAAAATACAGGAGGTATCTCAAATAAATAAGCTTAATCTCTACCTCAAATCCCTACAAAAGGAAGAATAATCTAAACTCAAAGCCAGCAGAAGTCAGGAAATTATCAAGATCAGAGCTGAAATCAATGAAATTGAGAACAAAAACAAAACAAAAAACAAAATAAAAAAAAAAGAATCAATGAAACAAAGGTGTGGTTCTTCGAAAAAATAAATTTGATAGCCCTAGCTAATCTAACTAAAATAAGGAGAGAATCAAAGCAAATCAACAAAATCACCAACAAAAAGGGGGTGATCACCACTGACTCTATGGAAATCAAACAGATTATCAGAGCATATTTGGAAAAACTATACTCCTCTAAATTAGATAATCTGGAAGACATGGACAAATTTCTAGACACATACAACATCCCCAAATTGATGCAGGATGTTGAAAGCCTAAACAGCCCAATAATAGGCACTGAAATCCATATAACAATTAAAAACCTCCAAAAGAAGAAAAGTCCAGGACCTTACGGATTCCCCACTGAGTTTTACCACACCTATGAGGAGGAGTTAAAACCTCTCCTTATTAAGCTATTCCAAGAAATTAAAAAGAAGGGAACTCTCCTAAATGCTTTTCATGAGGCAATCATAGCTCTGACACCAAAACCCAACAATGATGCATCAAAAAAAGAAAACTACAGACCACTATCCCTGATGAACATCAACGCAAAAATCCTTAATAAGATTCTAGCAAACCGCATTCAAAAGCACATCAACAAGATAATTCACCACGACCAAGTGACTTCATTCCAGGTGTGCAAGACTGGTTCAGCATACGCAAATCAATGTGATTCATCATTTTAACAGAATTAAGGACAATTTATCTTCTCAATCAAAGGATCTTATCTTAACTTTGTGAAGTACACATATGCCAAACCCTCAGGTAGTATAACACTAAATGGAGAAAAGTTGATAGGATTTCCACTAAACTCAGGAACAAGACAAGGCTGCCTGGTCTCACCACTTTTTTTCAGTATAGTCATTGAGAACCTAGCTGGAGCAATCAGGCAAGAAAAGGAAATCAAAGGGAAAAGAATAGAAAGCGAAGAAGTCAAACTATCCGTTTTTGCTGATGACAAGATTCTATATCTGGTATATCCGAAAAACTCCACCAGAAAACTGCTTGAATTATAAACAGATTTAGCAAAGTAATAGGATACAAGATCAATACCCATATATCAATAGCTTTCCTATACACTGCCAAGAAGAAATCAGGAAATCAGTCCCATTCACAGTATCCTCAAAAAAAAAAAATAAAACACTTGGAAATTAATCTAACAAGGGAAGTAAAAGACCTTTACAAGGAAAATTATTGAACAATGAAAACAGAAATTGAAGAAGATCTGAGAATATGGAAAGATGTCCCATGCTCTTGATTAGGCAGAATTAATATAATTAAAATGGCCATTCTGCCAAAAGCACTATACAGATTCAATGCAATCCCTGTCAAGATACCAACGTCATTCTTTACAGATATAGAAGAAGAAATTCTCAGATTCATTTGGAACAACAAGAAATCCAGAATAGTGAAAACATTACTAAGCAAGAAAGATAAAATGTGGTTTTGCAATGCCAGATCTAAAATTATACCTTAGAGCTGTAGTAACAAGAACAGCGTGGTACTGGTATCAAAATAGGAATGAAGACCAATGGAATAAAATAGAAGACTCTGAAACAAACTCATACATCTTTAAACCACTGATTTTTGACAAAGGGGGTCAAAATATAACATGGAGGAATGAAAACCTATTCAACAAATGGTGCTGGAAAAATTGGAGTGGTAATTGTAAGAAGCTGAAATTAGATCCATATCTCTCACCTTGCACAAAAATCAAATCTAAATGGATCAAATAACTAGGAATTAAACCAGCTACCAGACAACTGCTTGAAAAAAATTAGGACCAACAGTCTGGTATGTGGGAGTTGGCAAAGACTTCCTCAAGATTTCCAAAGTGAAAGAATTAAAGTCAAGAATTAATTAATGGGATGCTATTAAATTAAAAAGCTTTTACTCAGCCAAGGAATTGGTTAAAACCATCAAGAGAAAACCCACAGAATGGGAGAGAATCATGACCTGTGATCCCTCTGACAGGGGACTAATATCCAAAATTTACAAAGAACTCTAAACACTTGGTAACAAAAATACAAATAATCTAATCAATAAATGGGCCAGAGGGCTGAACAGAAACTTTTCAACAGAGGAAATCGAGCTGGCCAATGAATACGTGAAAAAGTGTTCTAAATCACTAGTAATCAGAGAAATGCAAATCAAAACTACGTTAAGATTTCACCTCACTCCAGTCAGACTGGTAAAAATGAAAAATAGAAACAATAACAAATGCTAGAGGGGTTGTGGGGAGATAGGGACACTAACACACTGTTGGTGGAACTGCAGACTGGTACAGCCACTCTGGAAAGCAGTGTGGAGACTCCTCAAAAAAATTGGGGATGGATCCACCATGCAACCCAGCTATCCCTCTTCTGGGTATTTTCCCAGAGGAGTTAGAATCAGCACATGGCAGCAACATAGCAAAATCAATGCTCATAGCAGCTCAGTTTACAACAGCTGAATTATGGAACCAACCCAGATGCCCCTTACTGGATGAATGGATTAAAAATCTCCCATATATATACTCACATATATACAAAGGAGTTCTACTCAGCCATTAGAAACAATAATATAGCAGCCTTTAAAGGTAAATGGATGGCACTGGAAGAAATCATGCTGAGCAAAGTTAGCCAAACACAAAGAATAAAGGGCTGAATGTTTTCACTTATTTGTGGAGGCTGGAGCTAACCCAGGCTTGGGTGAAAGGTAACCAAACTCATGGATTAGACTCACCAAAGGCATAGTAACCCATAATCTAGGGGAACCATACACATGTCGGGGAGGGGGGAAAGGAGGGGAGGTCGGAAATGGAGGGAAGATAAGGAGAAATCTAGGGAGGCAATAAACAATGTGGCATACTCTTTACCCCCCTGAGAAGTCAAATAATATTTCTGCAATCATTTAATTCTGGAAAATTCATATATATGTATATCACTTATAGGTGTGCAATACAGAAGAATCAAGCAACTGGGGTGTGGGAAATGTGGGAGTAACATTTGTTTAGGAACAAATGCATATCATATCGTTACTTTATATGCATTTATGATTGTACAACAATATAACTGCTTAACAAAAATAATAATAATAAAAAGGAATTAACAAAGAGCTAAAGAACCGTGGGGCCAGACAGGAACTGATTGCCTTTTCTCTTGATAATTGTGGCCATATTGCTGTAATTTGGAGAAGAATGGTCACACCAGGATTTTAACCCATCTGGGGGCAACAGGATGGCACCAAATTTTTCCTGCAATCTTCAGGAAAATGAACAAATTGAATCACAAAGAAGTTTTAGACACAGGGAGCCACTCCCCATTGCCCAGGTTCCCCACATTGGCTTGGCCCTAAGACATCATTTCCCGAACTTTTCAGCTTAATACTGGAAGATTGACCACTTCCAATTGTTTGAGGGTCATTTGGGGATAAAGATGAGAATCTGAATGAACTCTTGTAGCACCCAGCTTCCACCGAGCTGAGATGTGAGCATAAAGTGGTCCCGCCCTGATTCATCCCCTTTCCAAAGGGACCTCCCAACCTCAGGTGTGACACAGGCCAGGGCTGGCTGATAACTTGTCATATTACATTTTAATAATCACCCCCCACTGAAATCATCAAAGTTTCAGTTGATGACAGTGAGCATGGATCACTCTCGAAAGCAATGCTTGTTTCTGGGTATTAGAGAATTTGCTCTCACCTTGCTTCTCTGGGCTTCTTCCTTGCTCCTCTGTTGCATTCTCCTTACCATGTTAATCTCTGTCCACATCATTTGCTTTCTGTTGATGTATATTTCCTTTCTTCAGACTTCCTAGCCTCTTCAAATCTTACCTTTAAATGTCACAATTCACCATTTTGAATACTTCAACCTTTTTTTTTTTTTGTACCAGGGATTGAACCCAGGAGCACTTAACCACTGAGCAACATCTCCAGCCCTTTTTATATTTTATTTTGCAATGGGTGTTGTTAAGTTGCTTAGGGCCTTGCTAAGTTGCTGAGGCTGGCTTTGAATTTGCGATCCTCCTGCCTCAGCCTTCTGAGTTGCTGGGATTATAGGTGTATGCCACTGCTCCCAATTCTCTTCAAGGATTTTTGAATCATTTCATTGTTTTAGGATTGGTTTCTGAGATCAGAGTCAGTGAGTTAACTTAAAAGTGAATGATACCTGCAAATCCGCTGGGTCTTGAGAGCCAAGGGTGGATATTTCCTAGATGTCAGGCAGACACAACTGATGAAGTTCATGGGCTCATCCACTTCCATTCTTCTCCTTGTCTTCCACTTATTTATAGTTGTCCATTCTCCACAAATTCAGAGTGTGGAAGGAAAAAAGAAATCTCGGGTGACTTGTCCTCACAAAGGGCATGAAACTTGCTTTGGATGACTGGAAGGAGTTTGATCAGGTAGTGGAGGAAAGAGGAGCCCTCACTTGGGGACACCAGCATAGTGCAGTGGTTAAGAGCCTGGGGTGCAAGGTCAAATTACTGATGTTTGAGTCCTGGTTCTCACAAAACAGAGGCTGGAACAGATCAGTTATAGTCAAGCCATTTGACATGGATTAAAATTTCAAGTAGGGCCAGGTGTGGTCTCACAAGTCTGTAATTCCAAAAGGGATTACAAAGGATCACAAGTTTGAGGCTGGCCTCAGTAACTTAGCAAGACCCTGACTCAAAATAAAAAATAAAATGGGCTGGGGATGTGGCTCACTGGTTAAACACCCCTGGGTTCAATCCCCAGTACCAAAATTTTTTAAAAAAAATTAAATTAAATTTTAAAATTAAAATAAAATAAAATTAAATTAAATCATTGGCTCAGATTAATTAGATAAAATAATAGGTTTTATTATGACAATTTGGTATGGCATGTAAAGAACTTTTATTACACCACCCTCCCTATTACCCTCTCTTATTCTCCCACCTTCTTCTCTAATGGTCCCTGTTCTACTTTCGTGTCATCTTTTTTCCCTCCTAGATTCCACATATGAAAGAAAACATGCAATACTTGTCTTTCTGAGTCTGGCTTTTTTCACTTAACATGATGATCTTCGGCTCCATCCACTTTTCTGCAAATGATGTGATTTTGTTCTTCTTTATGGCTGAATAATCCTCCATTGTATATAGAAACCACATTTTCTTTAGCCATTCACCTGTTCATGGTCTTCTAGGCTGATTTCACGGATTGCTATTGTGGATAGTGCCATAGTAAGCAAGGCTCTGCAGGTGTCTCTTTTGTTGGTTTTGTTTCCTTCGACTATATACCTAGGAGTAGTATAGCTGGATCACGTGTTAGTCTATTTATAGTTTTTAAGGAATCTCCATACTGTTTCCCACAGTGGTTGCACAATTTATATTCCATCCAATAATGTATAAAGGTTCCATTTTCTCTGAGCCCTGGCCAGCACTTGTTATCTTTGTTTTCTTTTTATTTATCTATTTATTTTAAGAGAAAAGGACAGTGAGAGAGAGAGAGAGAGAGAGAGAATCAATTTTTATTGAGTTTTTCACATGGCTTTTATTGTTCCAACACTTAGTTGTGTACGTGGGTGCTGGGGTTTGAACCCGTGTACTTGCACATTCCAGGCAAGCGCCATATCTGCCGAGCCACCGCTCCAGCCCCTGTTTTTGTTTTCTTGATAATAGCCTTTCCAATTGAGACAGAATCTCAATTGTAGTTTTCATTTGCATTTCTATGATTTCCAGAGATGCTGAGCATTTTTCTGTATATTTATTAGTCGCTTTTTTAGAAGGGTCTGTTCAGCTCATTTGCCTATTTATTGACTGGATTACTTGTTCTTTTATTGTTAATTTTTTTGTTTTAGTTCTCTATATATTCTGAGTATTGATCCTGTATTAGAAGAATAGATGTCAAATATTTTCTCCCATTCTGCAGGCTGTCCCTTCACTCTATTGATTCTTTCCTTTGCTGTTCAGACATTTTAAAATTTGATATAATCCCATTTGTCAATTCTTATTATTCCCGAGGTTTGGGAATCCTTTTCAGGAAATCATTTACTATACCTGTATCTTGAAGGGTTTTCTTCCAGTTATTTCAAAGTTTCAGGTCTTACATTTAGGCCTTTAATCCATTTTTAGTTGATTTTTGCACAAGGTGAGAGGTAGGGGTCTCCTTGCAATCTTCTACAGGTGGATGACCAAGTTTCCCAGCACCATTTGTTTAAGAGGCTCTTTTCTCCAACATATATTTTTGGCTCCTTGGCAAGAATCAGATCTCTGTAGGCATGTGGGTTTATCCTAGGTCCTTTATTCTATTCAAAAAGTAAGGTTATTTTTAATGAAAAGTGAGCTACAAATTATGAAAATAAAATTTTATCTCATCCACTAGAACATAGGTTACATATAATTGCAACAGTGTACTCATTCTTAGAATGAACAAAAATAAATCTCATGTGGATTTTTGGCATAATATTTAAACTAATATTATATAATAGCTGAGTACAGTTGGGCACACCTCTAATCCCAGCCACCATGGAGATTGAAGCTGGAGGATCACAAGTTCAAGACCAACATGAACAGCTTGGTACCGTGCCTCAAAAATTTTAAAACAGGGGCTGGAGCAGTGGCTCAGTGGTTGGAGCACTTGCCTGTCATGACTGAGGACCCAGGTTCAAATCCCAGCACCATATAGACAACTAAATGTCAGAGAAACAAAGGTCAGATGAAAAAAATAAATAAAAATGATTCTCTCTCTCTCTCTCTGCTTTGCTCTCTCTCCTCCTTCCCACTCTCTCTTAAAAAAAAAAAGGAATTTTTAAAACAATTGAATAAAAGGGGCTGGGATATAACTTAATGGTAGAGTGCCCCTGGGTACCGAAAAAAAAAAAATAACCCCCCAAATTATGTGATGACATGATACGATAGACTTAACCTTGTGTATGGGTTTTAGAGCAGAATTGTTTTGGCACCCATATTTGAAAACATTCATTTTTCTAAGGCTCTCTTATAATTCTTTTTTTTTTTTTTTTGGTACTGGGGATTGAACCCAGGTGTGCTTTACCACTGAGCTGCCTCCTCGGTCTTTTTAATTTTTTCTTTTTTATTTTGAGACAGGGTTTCACTAAATGCCAAGAGTTTTTCTAAGTTGCTAAAACTGACCTTGAACCTGTGATCCACCTGCCTCAGCCTCCTGAGTCACTGGAATTACAGGATGGCAGTACCATGACCAACTAATCTTGCTTTCTAAATTTAATTTGTTTATTTGTGTTTTTATTTATGTTTGGTACTAGGGATTGAACCTGGGGCACTTAAGCACTGAACCACATCCCTGGTCCTTTTTTTTATTTTTGGGGACATGGTCTCACTAAGTTTCTTAGGGTCTCACTAACTTGCTGAGGCTGGCTTTGAAATCATGATCCTCCTGCCTCAGCCTCCCGAGTAGTTCGGATTACAAGCATGCTCCACTGTGCCTAGCTAATCTTGTTCTTTTTAATCTTGTTGCAGCAACCAATTCATGCCAAGACTAGCATTAATCCCTTCTGAGGGCAGAGCCCCCAGGGACCTAATTACCTTGCACCATCCCCACCTCTGAAAAATTCTACCACCCCTTATACCAGCACATCAGGGACCAAGGTTCCAACACTAGAATCCTTGGGGGACACTATCAAAGCATATCAACACCATAGCAGTAGCCCATGTTTGTATCTCATATTATACTTCTATAGGATACCACTTAATAATGAACTTCTATGCATATCTTTTAGGATTATTGTGAGGAATAAATGAAAATTGTAAAATCAGGAAAACAGGTCTTCAGCACCAAATGTTCAGGTGCAGATGTTGAAAAGGAGTCAGACCTAAAAGGGGCTAAGCAAAGCTTTTATTGGAATTGGCGACTCTTGGCCAGATTCACCAGGCGGCCAGAGTGAGGACAGGTAGGGAAGTGGCCCACAGCCCATGCTGGGCGTGACTTTATCTGGGGTGGGCAGAGGCAGTCCTTCGGAGATTGGCTGGTGACTCCCATCAATCATCTGGGCAATTGGGAGATGCCAGTGGGGCTTGTCTGCCCCGGCTGATTCCCTTCAAGTTCATGTGGGCTGCCTGAGGCTCTGCCCCTCCCTGCCCAGCTGCTTGGAATCAACCTAACAAAAATGTTAAAGTGTCTAGCATAGTACTTAACATACAAGTACTTAATGAAAATTGGCCACTACAACAGAAAAGACAGTCTCTCTTAGGACCTCTTGACTGTCCTCAGGGGAAGTGAAGTGTTTTCATTAAGAGTATCAGGGCTTCCTCAAGCAGGGGAGGGGCTGCTGGAGAGGTGAGGGGTATGCGGCTCAGACCTGCAGGGCTTGGGTTTTGGTTAAGAGCCAGCAGAGAAAACCCAAGCCAGCTTTGTGGGAAGCCGGGTGGGTCATTGATTTCCACTGGGAAATTGAAGAAGACAAGCGAGTACAGGGAGGCCACAAGCAACGCAGAAGGCGAAACAGAGGCCTGTGTGTTAGAGGATCTCTGCATGCAGTGAGTGGGGAATCACAGTGGCTCTGAAGTTAGCAGGGTGGGCATCTGCTCGAGAGGCATCTCCTCCTCCTATTGCAGATCTGCAGGTTAGGCCACCTGGAGACCCCCAACCCCGTTTTCGGGCATGACTGACTAGCTTGCTGGGCTGAGTCTGTGCATCAGAATATGCTTTTCCTCTTATTAGCGTCCCAGGTATATGCTCTTCCTGATGACAGCCAAGACAAAAGCCAAATTCCCTTCATCTAACCATTGGCAGCATTGGCAAAGCTTCCTAGGATCTGTTATTTCACTCTAGAAGTTATTTTAGCGACATGCAAAAGTTGATGAAAAACCATAGAATTATCAACATTTCGGATGTGTCTATCTAACCATACAAGGATAATTCTTGAAATAACAATTTTACTCAATCATTGGCGTAGTCTTTATCATATAGGAAGCATTGTTCAAAGTGCTTTTCTTGTAATAACTCATTTAATCTCCACATCAACCCAAAGAGGTAGTAGATACTATCATCCTATTTCACAGATAAGGAAACAGAGGCACAGAGAGATTAAATTACTGTCCCAAGATCACACAGGTAGGTAGTGATAGAACTGGCATTAAAATACAGGTAGTCAGGGCTGGAGGTGGCTCAGTGCATGCCTGGGGCTTGCTAGGCATGTGCGATTACTTGGGTTCAAACCCAAGCACCACATAGACAAGGTGTCAGAGCAATGTAAGCCACATGAAAAACTAAATCAAAATGATTCTTTCTCTCTCTCACTATCCCTCTCTCTTAAAAGAAAAAAAAAAAAAAACAGGTAGTCTGGTTTCACAGTTTTTGTTTGTTTTGCAGTGCTGGGGATTGAGCCCAGGGACTTGTGCATGCTAAGCAAGCAGCTCTACCACTGAGCCACATTCCAGCAGAGTCCATGTTCTTAACCTCAATCTCTCCTGCTGAGCACCATTTCTTAGAGGGGAAAATTGAGACATAAAATAAAATGGTAGGTTGTGTGTGATCTACTTAAAACCTTATGCAGTCATTTTTAAGGACAATTGACTCATTAAGAGGAGAGAGGACCTACCACGATGGCTGTCCCCTTGGCTTTAAAGGGTGAATTAGTTCGGCTGGGTGGATCTGTCTCTCTCTCTCTCTCTCTCTCTCTCTTTTGTCCTTTGGCTGCTTGTGTTCTGCATGTTATCATTTGCTAAAGATATGACAATGTGCTCTTTGCTTGGGTTTGCAGCTAGGAGACCTGTATGTTTCTCCACTTCCCCCAGGAATGCAGCTAGAGAAAGGAATGGCATCCAGGAGCCATCTGGGAATGCTTCCCAGACCTGTTCTAAACTAGGGCACAAAGCCATCTGAATGCTTACAAGCTTCAGAGTTCACCTGGATTAGACTTACTGCGGAGGACTTTATCACCAAAAATGATTTATCTGGATCCCAGCAGTCCAGCTTCTGGCAAGTGGTCCTCTGGGAGGGGAGTGACTGAGATTGAGGCTCCCAGTTCAGTGGATGAAGTTCAGAGCCAAAGCACATCTTTGTTTGTTTGTTTTTTTTTAATTTTTAATTTTGAGCAACCTTACAAGATTTTAACAAAATAATATAAAATGTGTATAAAATATGCCATATATTCTGGATATTGCAATTAACCCCAGGAGTGCCCCCCCAATTACCTTCCCTTATCCCTCCCTTCCCCTTCCCATTATAACTCTAAAAAAAGTATTAGATTTTAAAGCATTACATCTTATCTGGATTTAACTCATGCTACTAGACCAACTTTCTCATTGTCCAGGGTCTAGTCCCCACCTCCACAGATGAGTGGAGACAATCGACCCTTAGATCTCTGGGTTAAGCTGATTTTACTCAGCATGATCTCTTCCATAGCCATCCATTTACCTTCGAAGGCTGCAATATCATTGTTTCTAATTG
>PVKS010042595.1:0-15342 GCA_004027875.1 Aplodontia rufa | reverse complement strand
CTGCACTGGTTAATATTTTTGAAAAGCAGTCATGAAGTGACTAGTCATACTATAAAATACTGGCACCCAATTTGTTTAATAATTAGGGTATTTGAATTGCAGTTTTTCTGTGACTCAGCATAAGTTTGCAGCCAAATATCCTGCAGTAGCTTTTTGTAATAGTAGGGAGTTCTAAAACTTGGCTGAAGTAAGCACGGAGTTGGCAAGATTCACACTTGTATGACAAGCATTCAGTTCATACATCAAACATCTATTACACGGAAAGCATGCTTTGAATTAACTCATTTTTTACAACAGAGCATCAACCCAAACAAATCTCATTGTCCAGAAAGCTGAAAGGTCAGGTAAGCAGAGGAGCCAGATTACTTTCAGCAATCAGGCATGAATGCCAATGATGGTATCTCAGGACAGTGAGAGAGAATTTGAAAGAAAAAAAAATCTGATTATAGAATGATGCTACACAGCTACAGATATGCTGCATTTCTCCACAGTAGTGATAACTCCTCATCACTTGCTGTGGTGTGGTCTATAGTCGGTTGTAATAGGACTTAGTAGTCCTTTCGTGCAGAGGGCAAGGCTCAGAAAACAGTTGAGATCCCAGCAGGTAGAAGATGCAAGAAGCAGTTGGGATAGGAGTCATGCTTTATTGGGAGGCGGCAAAATCTTCCAGCTTTAGCCTTCAGCCAGTTCCATTATGTTCCCCCCCAAAGCTATTTCCATCGGCTCTTTTTATATACAGTCCAAACAAAGAAGGCACTCTGCCAACAGGTTGCATAAGGGGTACATGCTCATAAGCAAATGTTTATGGCCTCAAATACATATACTGAGGCATGTTTCTGACTTTGACCATGCACTAACCATAACACAGCTAGCTCCCAGCCTTGGCTACACACTGAAAACATAACATTTCTCCAAGTCTCAATGTAGTTATCACCGAGATACAGATAATATCCCCTGCCTTACTTGGTAACTTCAAGCATTAAACATGCAAGAATATATCTAAGGGGCTGGAGCGGTAGCTTGGCAGTAACGGTGCTTGCCTGGCAGGCACAAGTACACGGGTTCAAACCCTAGCACCCATGTACACAACTAAGTATTGGAGCAACAAAAGCCATGTGAAAAACTCAATAAAAATTGGTTCTCTCTGTCTCTCTCTCTCACACACTGTCCTTCTCTCTTAAACAAAAAGAATATATCTAAATCACTTAGTGCAGTGCCTAGCATACAGTAATTGTTCAGTAAACATGTTTGCTATTATCATGGTGTTTATATGTGACTACAACATTGGAGCCTATCTAAGCAGAAGTAACAGGAACCCCTAAACAATGGTGTTTTTACAGTAAGGGTAGCAATTCTTATCTTGGGGGGCATAACAGGCTTACCCAGTGAATTTGAAGAACATATAGATTCTGGGTACTCATTGCCAAAGATTCTGACTTAGTCGTCTGAAAATGATGAAACATTTTGAAACAGCATTTCCAGGTGATTCTGATAGATTTGTCCCAAGGATTATACTTTGAGAAACACTGGGCTAGGTTCCTAGAATGTATACACAAGGCCTGGGGAAAAGCTGTTAGAGGATTTCAACAATCCATCAGTTCTTGGCTAAATGCTGTGAGACTAACAATATCCTACTTCATTCTCTTACTTGGAAATGGGGATGGGACGTGAAGGGCTCCAGCTGTGGACTTTTTTCAGTTCATTAGGCTATGCACATTTGAGAGTTAAAGGGAAAAAAACACCTTCCAATTTAATTTCCTTCAGCTGCTTTTACCTGCTACTTTCTGAAAGCTCTCTTACCCATCCCCTCTCTCAGGAGACAAATGATTGCTGACCGGACAAAGATGAGGCTGTTACAGCTTTGGTTGATTAAGCTGTTAAGTGAGGAGCACTCCTCTTAACAATTGTCTTGTTCTCATCAAAATTAGAACTGCAAAGTGGCTGATAATGGGATAAAGAAGGCACTTCCTTGGGATCCCTTGATGGCTATCCAGAACTCTCCAACTAGAATATTTGCTCCTTTGAAGCTCAGATCAGAAACAGGGATGATAGGCAATCCATCCTTCCTGTTTTCATAAGACCCCATAGAATGATTAGCCTGGTTAAAAATAAAAACACAACACAACAACAAAAAAAAAACCCACTTCCCCTTTATTTGGCTAAGACAGTGAAGCAAGATTGAAATTGTTAGAAAGGATCTGTAAAGACTTGAGATTTGATGAGGGTTGTTTTGATTCTATTCTGCCTTACGTCCATGATGAACAAAATGTGACAGACAGCAAGCATCTCACAGAGGTCATGACTGAACAAATTAATGTCAGGGAGGAGATTCTGGAATGGTAGACTTTGACATCTCTCTTATTCCTTCTGCAACACCTTGATATGCTTAAGGAGGCTTTTTCTACACTACGAAATGGATCTGCAAAATAAGAACAGGGCTTCCAGGGGGATTTACCAACCCCGAATCACCTTTCTTAGGAGTTTGGTCTTCAGTAATGAGTCACTAGCGATACCATCCCATCTTCAAGAAGCCCATTAAGGAAGCTGCACAGAGACCCAAAGGTTTTGATTTTCTCTGAATTTATAGTAAATTACATACAGAGGGAACCACTGCCCTTTCTCCATTCTTTGGAAAGAGGGCAAGGGCTCACAATAGTTCAGAACAGTTTGTCTGTTTAATTCTGCTATCTGATGAAACTCTACCATTCCATGACTGCAGAGATCTGGTATTTAGCACAGGCTGTATTGCATTATCCTCCCAATGCATGTCCTTATCTGCCCCAGCTAGAGACCATGGTATGCTGAACAGGGTGCCCTACATTTGTTGATGACAATCATAAGCAGTAGAACACTGGCTTACAAGTAAGGAGACTTGGGTTCCAGTTTCTGCTGTTACCAACATGTTGTGTAACCTTCAGAAGCCCGAGATAAATTCCCTCATCTGTTAAACAAGGAAGAAGATTGCTTTCTTTATCTTTTCATGTTTTTTTTTTTTTGAGGTAATGGAGATCAAAGAAACCCAGGCTCTTGTACAGGATAAGCAAGTGCTCTACCACTAAACTACAGCCTCAGCCCTTTCCTTTTTATTTTTATTTTGAGACAGGGTCTTGCTAAATTGCTTATACTGGCCTTGAATTTGTAATCCCCCTGCCTCAACCTCCTGAGTAGCTCAGATTACAGGTGTGCAAAGTTGCTAAATTGCTGAGTCTGGCCTTGAACTTGCAATTCTTCTGCCTCAGCTTCTGGGTCGCTGGGAGTACAGGTGTGTGTCACCATGCCTGGCAGGTAAAGATCTTTAAGTTACATTATTTTTAAAGGTACAGAACAGTGCGTAAAATACATTAATTTTGAGAGATTAAATGTTACATAATCTATAAATATATATAAAGTATGTTATATATGTACATTATTATATAGATATATGCTATATAATCTATATTATAAATCATATATATGTGTGTGTGCAATCTACATTTATTGGTATCTGGTGAAGAAACTGAAAGGACTCATGAGAAATAATCAACAGTGGTTACCTGGAATTGAATGGCAGGTGGGGGATAGGGCAAGGTGGGAACTATGCAACTGAGTACAGGGAGGGGAGAGGGTTTCATGCTATATAGTTTTATATTTTTAAAGTTTGTGCCATGTGAATGTGTCATATGTTCAAAAATTAAATGATAAAATAGAATAACAGAATCCACTTGGGAGTTTGTTAAAAATGCAGATGGCTAAGCTTAGTGAATTAAAACTCAGGGGTCCAGAATCTGTATTTTTAGCTAGCTCTCCAGTAGATTCTGATGCAAGTGGTAGGTGAAATATATTTTGAGAAACACTGGCCTAAACCCTTTGCAAAACAGGAAGGATGACAAAGATGCCTGCAGAGTATAATAGGGACTTCAATTTAGCAATTTCTCTGCCAAGCAGCCCCATATAACTCTGAAATTACAAGGCTTCCAAATGCACCCCTCGCCTTTCTACCTTCCTATATCCCCTGGTGATGTGACTAAACCTTTTTCAGGAAACCCTGAAAGTTCTCAACAGTGGAAAACAAGTCCCCAGCACTTATATTTGTATGACTGTGTCAGCAGCTTTTCTCCGATCAAACTAGTGGGACGTGTTCACATGGAGGAAAAAGGTTGTGGGCAAAGAGAAAATATCCTCTGCAGAATGAGATTAAAGAATGATTTCACTTGCGTCCACCTTGACTGCCAGCAGGCCTGAGAGGTGGTGGCCTTTGCAGAGTCAGCCACAGGAAGAGTGAGAGTAGTGGTACCCTTGTTGCCCCTTGTTCAGGAAACCTGCTTGGAGATTTCAGGTCAGGGTATGGACAATATGCAGATTTTGATCGGACTGGCTTACATTTGTGCTTTGACACAATTTGATGCCCTTTTAAAATAATATTAGCTGGGGGCTGGAGAGGTGGCTGGAGTGCTTGCCTGGCATACTCAAGGACCTGGGTTCAATCCCCAGCACTCAACAACTAAGTTGAGGAAAAACAAAAAACAGATAAAAAAAAAGAAAATGAACACATTCTTTCTCTCTCTCAAACAAATATTAGCTGGGTGCAGTAGCATACAACTGTATGTAACCCCAGCTACTGGGGATGCTGAAGCAAGAGGATCACATGTTTCAGGCCAGCCTCAACAACTTAACAAGACCATGTCTCAATATAAGATGGCTGGGGATGAAGCTCAGTGGTAAAGCACCACTGGTTCAATCCCCATTACCAAAATAATAATAATAATAATAATAATAGATAAAAATGAATTGCTTATGTGTGCTAAGTACTTACCACATTCTTTTACTTATTTTGTCAACCCAACAGGAAAAGTACTACCTACAACTGTTATCTCCCTTTTGCAGATACAGAAACTGAGGCTTGAGTAGGTTAAGTGATTAGCTACAGTTCACACAGCTAATAAGCAGGACTCATCCGTGACCTAAGACGACAGCTGCAATTTACATTCTGGCAGTCAGATGCTAAAGTCTTTGCTCCTAAGCTCTCCACATACTTCCTCTCTTTGGTGGTGTTGTTGCAGGAATCAACCCCACTCAAGACCAAGGCCAGTTCACCAAGGAAAAGTTTTTGCAGCTGTGTCCCAAGAGCTCAGGGTCTCTTCATGGGCTCTGCCTCTGACTTCCTTTTGCTCTGGTCTGCTGTTCCTGGTTTTCTTACTATATTTGAAGAGTCCAGCTTTTGTCCCTCTGGTCTGACCATTGGAATTGGCATTTCAGTTGAACTATCTACCTGGATTTCATCTTCAGTTTCTCCTCTGATCAGTGATTAACAGATCACCTTTGATTTTAAGCTCTGAAGTCTACAGCTAGGTCTAATCATAAGCTCAAACCAGGTTCCCAGCCCAAATCCTGGGGTCCTGAGATCTCGCTTGTCCTGCAAAGAGGAAAACAGATTCTCTTGGTCTTTCTCAGAGCTTTCTCAAATATATGCTTGTGCTGATCCCTCAGAAAAGTCTCCCGAGTCTTACCAACAAATTGATTACCGCTTGCATACCACAAAGAACCCAAGCCAACAGCAAGGACTCATTGGTGGCACAGGATGGGACCTTGGAACAATAACTGTGTTCAATGGCATTTGCTACTCCTCCTTACTAGCAGCTGGAATACAGCCCATGCAGTGCAGAGACAGGAAGAGAAAGTGCCTAACACAACAACTATCGTTCATGATCTTTTTTATTTTTTCAGGAGGAGGGCCAAATTTGCACCAAACCAATCACATGTTATTGCCTTGTGCCATGGTGGGATGCACTGAAGGACAGCTGGCCACAGCATAGGAGATGTAGAGTGGCCAAATAAGAGTAAAATCAAAGGCCTGGAGCAGTGGTTCAGCGGTAGAGTGCTTGCCTGGCATGTGTGAGGTCCTGAGTTCAAATCCCAGCACCATGCACACAACTAAGTGTCAGAGAAACAAAACCCAGATGAAAAATAAATAAATAAAATTGATTTTCTCTTAAAAATAGAGAAAAACCAATTGGTTTAGCCTAAGATTGAACTGGAAGCATTCAATCAAAATCAGCAATGCTAAAGTCCCTTATTAAAAACGGCATAATATTTGCTTGCAACCTACACCCATCCTCCCCTGTACTTTAAATCATCTTTAGATTACTTAAAATACCTAATGCACTGTAAATTCTATGTAAATAGTTGCTATTTCCATTGTTTAGGGAATAATGGCAAGAAAAAAGTCTGTATCAGTTCAGTACAGATGTAATTTTTTTCTTTGAATGGTTTCAATTTGTAGTTAGTTGACTCCAGGGATGCAGATCTTATACATTCGGAGGGCTAACTATATCGTAAACTGTGTGGCTTATAAACAACAGAAATTTCTCACAGTTCTGGAGGCTGGTAGCATAAATCAAGGCCCTGGCAGATTTGATTTCTGGTGATGGCCCACTTTCTGGTTAATAAATGACACCTTATAAAAGAGACTCCAGAGAGTTATGTTGCTATTTTTCTACCATGTGAGGATACAAGGAGAAGTTGGCTGTCTGAAACCTGGAAGAAAGCTCTCAACAGAACTAGACTATGCTGGTACCCTGATCCCAGACTTTTAGTTCCCAGGGCTATGAGAAAAAATTTATTTTGTCCATAAACCACCCAATCTAAAGTAATTTACTTTATCAGCCTGAACTGAACTGACCCTGAAATGTACTATTCCACTATTTCTCTAATTTCAGAATTTAGTAAATAAGCCTATGAGAAAATGGCTAACATTTGTTGAGCACTTATGTTACAGATTATGTGCTAAAGAATTTGCACTCAACTCAGTTCTCATTTAGTACTCAAAATCAAAGTCTTTTTTTTCAGTAATGGAGATTGTACCCAGGGGCACTCTAAAAACCAAGCTACATCACTGTTACTTTTTAATTTTTATTTCAGACAAGATCTCATTATGTTGTTCAGGCTGACCTCAAATTTTCCATCCTCCTGCCTCAGCCTCTGTAGTAGCTGGAATTACAGATGCATACCTCCACACCCAGCAAAATCAAAATCTTAAAGTGTCTATTTAAATTAGGGAAACTGAGGCTTAGAGATGTTCAGTGGTGCCATCATGGTCAAAAAAGCTAGTAAGTGGAAGATCCAGGATTCAAATCCTGACTTATTGAACTCTAGAGTCCCAAGTCCTTAACACAAATTCTATACTATATTGCCACACGTGGTAGATGATAAATTTCAATGGAGTATTTTTTTTTGTACTGGGGACTGAACCCAGACTTTACCACTTTACCTACATTTTTTACTTTTACCACTGACCTACATCCCAGTCCTTTTTTATTTATTTTTATTTTATTTTTATTTATTTTGAGACAAGTTCTCGTTAAGTTGTTTAGGGCCTTGCTAAATTGCCGAGGTGGCCCTTGAACTTGCAAGCATCCTCCTTCAGCCTCCCTAGTCACTGGGATTGCAGGCATGTGCCATATTTCCTGGTTTAATGATGCCTTTTTTGCCTTTTCCCACTTAAAAGAACCAATCTGTTTAGGATTCCCTTAGGCTTTAGCCATTGTCTCTAAGACCCTCTCTAGACCTTCTCTAGCTCATTGTACAATTGGAGATGCAACCTATATATAATATTCCAGGTCCTGCAGCACATAGAGTATGTATGTATGTTTTCAGGCCTGGCACTGTGAGTGGGCAGTGTGATTAAGGTAAAGCTGTGGGGGGCTGGTGAGGTTGCTCAGTTGTTGGAGCAGTTGCCTGGCATGTGCAAAGACCAGGTTTGAACCCCAGCATCACATACACAATTAAGTGTCAGAGAAACAAAGTCCAGATGAAAAACTAAATAAAATTAATTCTCTCTCTCTATCTATCTATCTTTTAAAAAAAGATAAAGATCTAGGCTAGGAGTATAACTCTATAGTGGAGCATGTACTTAGCATATGCAAGAACTCAGGTTCACTCCCCAAACTACAAAAAGAAAAAAAAGATAATAATCTAACATTTGTTGACTTCTTATATGCCAAACACTGTACTAAAGTGTTTACATGAATTATTTTATTCAATCTTAATAACAGTAGGATACTAATAATACTATCACACCCATGATATGGATGATGAAACAGGAGAGGAAGCTTCAGAAATATTTCTGTGACTTCAAGGGTTGGAGAAAATCTCTTTGCTCCCTAGAACACACCCAAGTAGGTTCTCTCCTATGTGAATTCTCATTATTAAAGATGCACTGGTCTTATCAAAGTGCAAGTGCCAGCCAGCATGGTGGCACTCACCTGTAATCCCATATAGTTGGGAGACTGAGGCAGGAGGATCAGAAGCTTGAGGCTAACTTTGGGAAATTAGGGAGATCCTGTCTCAAAATAAAAAATAAAAAGTACTGGAGATGTTGCTCAGATGTTGAGGGCTTGTTTAGTATGCATGGATTAATGAATTCAATACCCAGTACTTCAATTTAAAAAAAAGAAATTTTGGGGCTGGAGCTGTGGCTTGGTGTTTATGGTGCTTGCCTGGCATGCACAAGTACACAGATTCAAACCCCAGCACCATATACACAACAAACTGTTGGAGCAATGGAGGCCGCATGAAAAACTAAATAAAAGTTGATTATCTCTCTCTCCCTCTCCCTCTCTCTCTCTCACTGTCCCTCTTTCTTAAAAAAAAAACTCTCCAGAAGAGATAATATAACCAGTCTTCCTAAACCTTCATACCTCAGTTGGAATTAGCATATCTCAATTTCATTTCCTTTTTTGTGTATGTGGTGCCAGGGATGCAACCTAGGGTCTCACATATGCTGGGCACATGAGCTACAACCCCAGCCTCTTCCATTTTGAAGAGCTAGTTTTGACAGAGAGAAGTGAAGAGACAACAGGGTTTACTCAGCTAGGGAACAGACCTTAGGACACTATATTTTTTTGGGGGGGATACCAGGGATTGAACTCAGGGGTGCTTTACCACAGAGCTATACACCCAAAACTTTTTATTCTTTTGCTTTGAGACAAAATATCACTAAGTTGCTTAGGGCCTCACTAAATTGTTGAAGCTGACTTTGAAATTGCAATCCTCCTGCCTCGGCCTCCCAAACTGCTGGGATTACAGGCATGCACCACAGCACCGGGCCACTTCAAGCAATTCTAAAGAGAGAACAGGGGATGTAGCTCAATGATACAGCACTGGCCTGGCATATATGACGCCTTGGTTTCAATCCAAAGCAAGAGGGAGAAACTGAAAAGTCAATATTCTGTTCCCATCATTACCCATGTCTTTTATCAATTGTCCAGAAATCTTCCCTGAAGTAGTATTTCCATCATAGCTGGTATCCTAAGTTTCCACCTAAACTAGTTAGGAGAAAGGAAAGAGATGTGTTAAGAAAATTTTCTTACATGTCCAGTCCTATACCATCTCTCTTCCCACCCCCACCTCCAACTGAAAATAAAGCTAGATAATTCAAAGTAGTTCCAGTTGGAAGGGAACAGGTGGCTCTTCCAAATGAGTCTGAGGTTTAGTGACACTCTTGTAGACCACACACCTTCTGTTACATGTACATAAGAACACTATTTTGAACATGTGCTTTTCTCATATTGACTCTACCCAAAAAATGTACAACCCAAAGTGCCCACATCCCTGGGTTTGTGCTCCATATAAAGGTGGCCAGCCCTAGGAAGAATACTTGAGTCTGCCTTCTGATGTGCTTTCTGCTCCTGTTCCCATCCAGACACTGGTTTCCCTGTAGAAGTGTTTGTGTGTATGTGTGTGTGTGTGTGTGTACATGTGTGCACATACATGCGTCTGTCTGTCTGTCTGGGTCCTTCTGCATTTGTCGATAGAGGGAAGGGAGGGAGTTGAAGGGAAGAAAGAAGCTTCAGTCCCTCACTTGGGTGATTTAAATCAGGGATCTGCAAGTTTTTACTATGAATGATCAGATAGTAAATATTTTCGACTTTGCAAGACGTATGGTCCATCTCTGTTGTAACTATACAACTCTGCCATTAAAACATGAAAGTGGCCACAAATGACATGTAAATGGATGAACATGGATATGTTGCAATAAAACTTATAAAGACAGGTGTTGAGCTGGATTTGGCATAAGGGCTATAGTTTGCCAAGTCCTAGTCTAAAATAACTTGGAAGGCTGAATGCCATGAATATATGACCATTGTTTGAGTTTCTGCTGAGTTAAGGGTCTTGCAGTTTCACAGATCATAATTGTGAACACCACTAGTTACTATCCAGACACAGAAGTGAAATCATATTAGAGAAGGATGCATGAGATTGGAGTGGCCTGGCCTCAGAACACGCTCTGTTAGTGCTTCTTTGAAACAGAAATACTGATGGAAGCTTGTTTTCTCATTTTTTTCTATTTCTTCCTGGAAGTATAATGCATTTTTTTGTTTGGGGAGAAAGGTAAGAGAAAGTAAGAAAACAAGGAGGTTTCTGATGAATTCTGCTTATCTGTGGCCTGGCACCTGCATATTAACAGCAGAACAAGCTTGCTCACAAGCTCTAGTTAGGGCTTAGATTTGCTAGAGCCAGCAAATCTGAGGATACTCATCCCTCAGTACCCAAGTTTCCCAAGTGGCTTGATTATATTCTTGTAGGCCTAGTATGTGCCTGGAAACTTTTTTAAGAGAGAGAGAGTCAATTTTATTTATTTTTTCATCTGGTTTTTGTTTTTCCTCTGCTAAATTTTGTATAGGGTGCTGGGGTTTGAACCTGGGTCCTAACACATGCAAGACAAGCACTTTACCACTGAGCTACCTCTGCAGCCCCTATGCCGCAATGTTGATGCTCCTGAAAGGGTTTCTGTAATATGCTGGTAGGGCACTCTGCCCCAAGAGGTATGAGTCTACTCTAGGCATAGAATGGCAAAGAGGTTTTGCTTTTTGTCACAGCTGATTGGTAGGTAGCTGCTGTCTTGTGAGAGCAGTTTTGAGGCCATGTCATGGTTGAATGGGAAAGTCAGTGTGCTTGATTAATGATGCCTGCTATGGGCAGTCACAGAAGGAGGGGAAACTTGAGAGTGTCAGCCCTGTTCTAGATCCAGAGATCTGGAAAGGATATCTAAGAAACAAAGACGATTTGCTGAGTCTTATCTGCTAAATGCCTGGCTCGCAGGCAAGAGACATTCCTTTAATCATCTGAGCCAATCAAATGACTCCTTGGGAGGGTAGCCCACTAAAGGTCAGTGTCACCTATGGTGCAGTCTAGATCATATTCCTGCCTAGGGTGTCCTGTGAGAAGTGTGGTGTTGCCTCTGTTGTGTATCATCTGTATTCATTGGCTGCCTCCTACCTGCCAGGTATTGTGCTGGCTCTAAGGGGGCCCAACAGCGATGCATGAAGGAGGGTCCTAGCTACAAAGATTTTCCCAATCTAGTGGCAGAGACTGATATGCAAATTAATTCCTAAACCATAAAGCAGATTGGAAGAATATATTAGTGGAAAATACCATGGGAACAAAGAGAAAAGAAATGAACTTTAACCCACAGGAGATAAGGTTGAGACCTTGGAGAGGGAAATCAAGGAAGTCTTTGTGGAGGATTTGGCATATAAGCCAGGCTTTAAAAGATAAAGTAGATTTTCAGGTGTGGGGAGAATGCCAAGGAACTTCTTCCTTAAATTTCTCCCTGCCTGTGATCTACGGGTTTCCAATTTTATTACATACACCAACACACTGGAGGGATATGGTTTGTCTCATCCATTATCTGTCAAAAAGTATCGAGTCCTTAACATTGTGCCTGGTTGTGATCCAGAGATTCCATTATGGTGGCAGTAATGTGCCCTCATCTCTCTCCTAGAGGACCATGCTGCTCAGATGAGAATCTCCACTCCAGCCTTACAGTGTGCCAACCCACCCTTCACACTGCAACTAAAACCTGCTTGCTTGCTTTAGTTTTAATTTTGAAGCATTTTATTTATTTTCAATAAATAATACAGAAAATTATCTAAAAGATGCAAAAGGACATAAATAAAAATTCAGTTTTCTTCCCAAATCCCACCTTGTCTAACCATATAGCATAACATAACATAACAAGCATAGCATTCCTTATGTGTTCTATTAGGAGTCATATTCTTATCACAAATGGTATCATATCACAATATCAGTACTTCACTTTTTCTCTAGATTCAGATGTCTTAGAGATGCTTTTCAAAATTATATAAGGGGTTAACCACTTTATAGCTTCATACTATTCCTTTGTATATATTATCATAAATTTTTAATCAATCTCCTATTGATAGATATTTAGGTCTCCCATGATCTTTTGCTAATAGATTATCTTTACACTTGTGAAATTGATAAATTTCCTAAAACTGGAATGGGTGCATCAGAGGATGAACTTATTTCTTTTTCCTTTTTTTTTTTAGAGAGGGACAGTGAAAGAGACAAAGAGAAAATCAATTTTATTTAGTTTTTCATATGGCTTTCATTGCCCCAACACTATGTTGTGTATGTGTTGCTGGGGTTCAAACCCAGGTCCTCATGCATGCCATACAAGTGCCCTAACCACTGAGCTACCACTCCAGCCCTGATGAACTTATTTCTAAATTTTACACATATTGCCAAATTGCCTTCCACGGAGAAGTTTCAGTGTGCATACTTGCCATCACAGTGTGTTACCAAACTTTTTCTATTCCTCAATCTATGCATGAAAAGTAAGATCTTGATACTGAGGGTGCAGCTGAGTGGTAGAGTGCTTGCCCATCAAGGACCAAGGCCCTGGTTTTGATCCCCAGGACTATAAAAAATGTGAGATCTCATTGCAGAGCTAAATTGTATTTCTCTTGTAATGATCAATGTTGCCCAATTTTTCTATTGACTTAGTGGTGTTTCTTTATTAATTTGTAGTAGTCGTTTATATGGTAAGAAAGTTATTTCCCTGTGATGTAAATTGCAAATATTTTTCCAGGCTGAAGGTCTTTCATGTTATTCATGATGCTTCTTGTAAATTCTCCCATGTTTTAGTCAGGACAGGCAATAAAGCGGCTTTATTGAGAATTCTTTTCTGCCTTATAAACTAGGGAAGTTTCTTTCTTGTCCCAACCATTATCCTCTGAATCCTATTTTTATTATTCCTTGCTGAAATATTACCTGGTTAAGGATTATGGATCTTTTTCAAGTCAAAGAATCTTTCAGAATCTGATTAAAACTGTTTACACAAATGTAGCATACCTACAACTTTGCATTTACTTTCAGGGAGTTCACAACCTTTCTAAAGAGTGGTGGGGGGAGGGGCTGGAGCCTTGAGTCAGCATTTACCGTGCTTGCCTGGCATGTATAAGGACATGGGTTGTAACCTCAGCACCACGTATGCAACGAAGTGCCAGATCAATGAAAGTCCCATGAAAAACAAACTAAATAAATTAAATAAAATTGATTCTCACTTTCTCTCTCACTGTTCCTCTCTCTTCAAAAAAATTTTGCTTAGACAAGGAGAGTTTTTTTTCCCAAAGAGCTAGTGGTACAGTGAGAAAGAGAGAAAGAGAGAATCAATTTTATTTAGTTTATCGTGTGGCTTTCGTTGCTCTGTCACTTCATTGTGTACATGATACTGGGGTTTGAACCTGCATCCTCAAACATGCCAGGCAAGCACTGTAACCTCTGAGCCACTGCTTCAACCCCTTGTCTAAATCATTAAAAAAAAAGAATAGTGGTGTTTGGTTTTTTTTTTTTTTTTTTTTTTTAGTGCTGGAGGGTGAACCTAGGGCTTCATGCATGCCAAGCATGTGCTCTTCCACCGAGCTACACCACAAGCCCTAGCAGTAGTGTTTCTTGAAGCCTGACCTAAGTACAATTAGGTTCCTATCAGACCTCTTGGGAATCTTTTATAAAATGCAGACTCTTGAGCTCCTCCCTAGAGCAAAGCAACTATTATTCTACAAACGGATGGAATCTGCATTTAAACACATTCAGATAATTCCAATACACGCTGAAGAATTCTATGATCTAGGGGACATGTAGATCCAGTTTTTGTTTGTTTATTTTTGTACAAGAGATTGAACCCAGGGGCACTTAACTACTGACCCATATCCTCACCCCTTTTTATATTTTATTTTGAGACAGGGTCTCACTAAGTTGCTGAGCCTGGCTTTGAACTTGCATTTGAGATCTTCCTGCCTCAGCCTCCTAAGTTGCTGTGATTAAACGCATACGCATGCGCCACTACACTAGGCCATACATCCAGGTTTAAAAACCCCTGGTTTAAGTATCAACCTTCAACTAGAGTAGTGAAGTACTTTAACATTTTTATGGTGCTGTGGATTGAACTCAGGGTCTCACACATGCTAGGCAAACACTCTACCACTGAGCTATATTCCCATTCCCTACAGTATTTGAATTCTGATAGGAAAATTTGAAATGAAAATCTCTGAACTCAAGACTCAAATGAAGCTGTAAAGATGGAGTGACAAGCCAGGAGTGGTGGTGCATACCTGTAATCCCAGTGACTCGGGAGACTGAGGCAGGAGGATCACAAGTTCAAAGCCACCCTAAGCAACTTAGTGAGACCCTGTCTCAAAATAAAGAATAAAAAGGACTGGGAATGTGGCTTAGTGGTTAAGTGCCCCTGAGTTCAATCCCTGTTACAAAAAAAAAAAAAAAGATGGTATGGCTAATGGAGAAAGTGATACTCGTTCATAGATCTCTCAAAGTATGCCATGTGCCAAGTCATTTCCCTCTCTCTCTCTCTGTGCGTGTGTGTGTGTGTGTGTGTGTGTGTGAGTGTGAAGGAGAAGAATCACATGTAGGTGTTTTTACCTTTCTTAAATGTATATCAAAATGGGCTTTTCAATCTCTCTCCTGTTCACACACTTCTTTCATTAAAATATAAATAAAGTATATCCTCACTTGATGTCCGGTCCCGGCCAGCAGGAACTGGACAAGGCTCTCATTTGGCATTTGCCTGAGATTAAACTAGACCCATTGCTCTTAAGTTCTCCAAGCACTTTATTTCTCCTTTACCTCTGCTAAAGGCCTCCAGGCGCTTCCCGCCTTCCCTCTCTTTGAGTCAAGGCTATTAACATTTAGAGTCCTTGTTTCTATTGCCATACCAGAGTCCCTATTTCTGCAGCCGAGGCTCTTACTGCCTGCATCTTCTACCGCTGCTGATCTCTCCGCTGTCTCTGCTGCGGCTGCTTCTCTGACTCTAGGTTTCTCTGCTTTCCTCCTGACTGCTGCTTGCTTCTTCCATGCTTCCTCTTCTCTGACTGCTTCAGGACAGGGCTACTTGCTCTACCGGCTAGTCGCTACTCTATTTATCCATTACAACAACCAATAGGGGTACAGTGCAAACACATTTATCCAATTGTACAAATGAGTGACCAAATAGCTTAGTCATGCGGTCAGGCAATTTGCTAATTACAAGCCAGCTGGACCCCTTAG
>PVKS010042594.1:0-15343 GCA_004027875.1 Aplodontia rufa | reverse complement strand
TTGAAGTTTTGATTTGCATTTCCCTTGTAGCTAATGATGTAGAGCATTTTCTCATATATTTATGGACTTTCTGGACTTCCACTGATGCGAAGTTTCTTTTAAGATCCATAGCCCATTTATTGATTAGATTATTTGTGAGTTCGGTGTTTAGTTTCTTTAGTTCCTTGTTTATTCTGGATGTTAGCCCTCTGTCTGAAGTGTAGCTGGTAAAGGTTTTCTCCCATTCTGTAGGTTCTCTCTTGATGCTCTTGACTAGATCTTCAGCTGTGCAAAACTTTTTAGTGTAATTGCGTCCCATGCATTTATTCTTGACTTTACTGCTTGAGCCATGGGAGTTTTGTTGAGAAAAGCACTGCCGACTCCTATGTCCTGTAGTGTTGACCCTACTTCTTTTTCTAGTAAGTTTAAAGTTGTTGGCTTAATATCCAGATCTTTGACCCATTTTGATTTAATTTTTGTGCAGGGTGAAAGATAAGGATCCAGCTTCAGTTGTCTACACATGGCTGTCCAATTTGTCCAACACCATTTGTTGAACAGGCTATCTTTCTTCCATATTATGCTTTTGCCCCCTTATCAAATATCAAATAGTTAAAGATATGGGGGTTTGCCTCAGGATCTTCTATTCGGTTCCACTGATCTTCAGTTCTGTTTTGATACCAATACCACGCTGTTTTTGCTACTACAGTAATTTCAGGTCAGGGATTGAGATGCCCCCTACTTCTTCCTTCCTGTAGAGTAATGTTTTGGCTAGTCTTGGTCTCCTGTTATTCCATATGAACTTGAGAATTGCTTTATCTATGTCTGTGAAGAATGCCATTGGTATTTTGATGGGGATTGCATTAAATCCTTATAGGGCTTTGGGTAGAATGGCCATTTTTATTATATTGATTCTGCCTAACCATGAGCATGGAATGTTTTTCCATCTATTCAGGTCTTCTGTAATTTCTTTTCTTAGTGTTTGATAGTTTTCTTTGTAGAGGTCCTTAATATCCTTTGTAAGGTATTAAGTATTCCATTTTTTTGGAGGAGATGATGAATGGGAGAGATTTCCTGATTTCTTCTTCTGCGGATTTGTTGTTGGAGTAAAGGAAAGCTAGTGATTTTGGAGTTGATCTTGTAAGCCAGCTACTTTGCTGAAATCACCTATAAGCTCTAGGAGTTTTCTGGACGATGTTATTGGGTCTTCTAGGTATAGAATCATGTCATCAGCAAATAGAGATAACTTAACTTCCTCTTTTCCTATATGAATACCTTTGATTTCCTTGTCTTGCCTGATAGCTCTGGCAAGGGTTTCAAGGACTATATTGAACAAGAGTGGGGAAAGCGAACAGCCTTGTCTTGTTCCTGAATTCAGTGGAAATGCTTTCAGTTTTTCTCCATTGAGGATAATGTTGGCTATGGGTCTGTTGTAAATGGATTTGACATAGTTAAAGTATCTTCCTTTGATCCCCATCTTTTCCAGAGTTTTGAGCATAAAGTGGTGTTGAATTTTATCAAATGTGTTCTCTGCATCAATTGAGATGATTATATAATTTTTGCTTTTAATTCCATTTATATGGTGAATCACATTTATTGATTTGCGTATGTTGAACCAGCCTTGTTTTCCTGGAATGAAGCCCACTTGATCATGATGAATTACCTTTTAAATGCGCTTTTGTATTCAATTGACTAAAATTTTATTAAGGATTTTTGCATCAATGTTCATCAGGGAAATTGGTCTGTAGTTTTCTTGACAAGTCTTTGTTTGGTTTTGGAATCAGTGCAATTTTTGCTTCATAAAAAGTGTTTGGGAGTGATCCCACTCTATAAATTTCCTGGAAGAGCTTGTAGAGGATGTGTTAGCTCTTCTGTGAAGGCTGGGTAGAATTCTGCCATATATCCATTCGGACCTGGGCTTTTCTTTTTTTGGGAGAGCTTTGTTTGCTGCTTCAATTTTGCTATCCGTGATCGGTTAGTTTAGATTTTCAATGTCCTCCTGTGTTAAAGAGGGGATTTCATATATGTCCAAGAAACTGTCCATATCCTCCAGGTTATCAAGCTTGGCAGAGTATAAATTTTCAAAATAGGTTCTGATAATCTTCTGGATCTTGGATGAGTCTGTGGTGATAGCCCATTTTCATCTTTGATTTTGTTGATTTGCTTTCTTTCGTTCTTCCTTTTAATGAGGTTGGCAAGGGGTCTGTCGATCTTGTTTATTTTTTCAAAGAACCAACTCTTAATTTTGTTAATAGTTTGTATTGTTTTTTTGTTCTCAATTTCATTGTTTTCAGCTCTGATTTTGGTAATTTCCAGTCTTCTGTTAGCTTTGGGGTTGGATTGTTCCTCTTTTTGTAGACATTTGAGTTGAAGCATAAGGCTATTTATCTGGTCTCTTTCTAGATTTTTGATGTATGCATTCAGTGCTACAAATTTACCTCTTAAGAATGCCTTCATACTGTCCCAGAGGTTTTGGTATGTTGTTTCCTCATTCTCGTTCAATTCCAAGAACTTCTTAATTTCTGCTCTCATTTCCTCTTTTACCCATCCTTCTTTTAAGAGGGAATTATTCAATTTCCAAGTATTTGAGTAGTTTCTGTTGTTTCTCTTGTTGTTGATTGTTAAGATCATAATACTGTGATCTGACAGAATACATGAGGTTATATCCACTTTTTTTATGTTTGTTAAGATTATCCTGGTGAACTAGGATGTGGTCTATTTTAGAGAAGGATTCATGAGCTGCTGAGAAGAAGGTAATTTCAGATGTCTTAGGATGGAATATTCTGTAGATGTCTGTTAAGCCTGATTGATTAATAGAGTTGTTCAGATTGGAGATGTCTTTATTGATTTCTTTTGTTTTGATGATCTGTCTCGAGTTGATAGTGGTGTGTTGAAGTCCCCCAGAATTACTGTGTTGAGATCAATGAGGGGACTAATGTCCTTAAGTATTTTTTCCATATATTTGGGGGGTTGTAATAGGGGGTATAAATGTTAATTATCATTATATATTCTTGATGGATTTTCCCTTTTAGTATGATAAAGTGACCCTCTTTGTCCTTTCTGACTAGTTTTAGTTGGAAATTAATTTTGTCTGAAATTAGAATCGCTACACCAGCTTGCTTTTTTGGGCTGCAGGGCTGGTAAACATTTTGCCATCCTTTTACTTTCAGCCTGTGTCTATTTTTGAATGTCAAATATATCTCTTGCAGGCAACATATTGTTGGATTTTGTTTTTTGATCCAATTGTCCAGTCTGTGTCTTTTAATTGGGGCATTGAGTCCATTCACATTCAAAGTTGGAATAGATATGGGAAGCTGAGTCTCAGACTTTGTAACAATTACAGAGTTTTGAGTCATCTTGGAAGTTAATTTGTTTATAATATGATTATTGGCTCGCCCTTGTTTAAGGATTTAGGGTATCATTGGCATTTTCTTCTGAATGGAGAACATCCTTGAGAATACTCTGTAGTGCAGGATTTGTGTTCATGTATCTTGCTAGCTTGAGTTTATCTTTGAAATATTTAATTTCCTCATCACATTTGAAGCTGGGTTTTGCAGGGTATATTATCTTTGGGTAGAAGGTGTTATTTTTCAACACTTAAAAGATATTGTTCCAAGCTCTTCTGGCCTTCATTTTTGTTCTGAAAAATCCATAGTGATCTGATTTGGTTTGACTCTGAATGTGATTTGGGGCTTTTCTCTAGCTGCTTTTAGAATTCTCACTTTAATTTCTATGTTACTCATTTTGCATATGATATGTCTTGGTGAGTTTCTCATTTGATTAGGCATATTTGTTGTTCTATAAGCATCTTGGATGTGATATTCTGGATCAATTGTAAGATGAGGGAAGTTCTCACTTATGATTTTGCTTAAAAGGTTCTTGAAGCCTCTTGTTTGCTGTTTAGAGTTTTCCTCCAGGCCAATGATTCTCAGATTATTACGCCTCATCTCATCAAATATTATTTGGAAGTTCTGATTATGTAATATAAGTTGCTTCTCTTGTTTATCTTTTAGTTCAACAATGTTTAGCTGATTTTCATTTTCTAATGTTCATTCTTCAAGGGATGAAGTTCTATTTTCAGTAGAGTATACTCTGGTGTTGCTATCATCCAGTGAAGATTTGATTTGGTTAACCGTGTTTTTCAATTCTGATAGCTCTGCTACATCTCTTTTCAGAATGTCTATTTCTTTGTATAGCTGATTTTTCATCTCATGGAACTCCTCCCTTATTTCCCTTTAAAAGCTGTCTCTCATCTCTTGAAATTGTTCTCTGATCTCTTTCCTTATTTCATCTCTCAATTCTTTGATTGAATTACTAATCATAATGTTGATACAATATCTTTGGTTTTCATCTAGGGCCCCAGCAATGAGATCCTTGGGTGGAGAGCTGTGGGGTTGAAGAGGTGAGTTATTTCCCCTTCTCCACATTTTCAGAATCAGAGAGTGTATCTTCTAGTTCAACCTTGTTACTCTTGCCAGAGTAATTGGAGCTTCTTATGGCCTTGCTTCATTGTGATGGGGAGCTATTTGGACAAGACAGAACTAAAGATGCCAGACCGTTCTATGAGATCTTGAGAGGCTATAGGTGCAGGTACTAGTCCGTTTCAACTAAAACAGATGTGCTGGTGACTAGCACTAATAGTAGCAGTTTTCTTTGAGAGAACTCTCACAATATTATGATAGCAAGCAAGTACACGTTTTGAAGAGTGTCTGTTTCTTCAGATAGCAGGGTCTCAGAGTACAGAGGAGAAGGAGGTTAGTCTTGTGTGGAATCTTCTCCTCCCCTGGCTCCACCGGCAGCAACTGGAGGTGGAGAGGGAGATCCCAGCACCACACAGCCCCTTTGGGAGATGACCAATACTCAGGCTGGTAGATTCTGGTTTTCTGACTGTAGGGGCTGAGACCCCAAGACCATTTTTTGCTGAGCAGCCAGCCCTGCCCTCGGGGAGAAGTCACAATGGCGAGCTGGCCGCTGCCGCTTGCAGGAAGTGTTGTAAGTTCGCTAATACGAGTGATTAATTCCCAGAGCTTTCTTCCACGTTCATGAAAATTAAGATCAATCAGATCAAGGAGTTCAAGGCCAGATTAGCGTATTTGATAAGGAAACTTGCTCCGTTTCCTCCCCTCCAGAATAGCTCCCCTCCCCCACCAGGTGTGGGGCCGGTCACCCAGGTGCCACCAACTTCTCCTTTATATTCGTTAATGCACCACACTATTCCTTTGGAGTTAAAAAATTAGCAGGTGATAATGTTCGCCCACACTGGGAGCTTTGTCCTACCATGGGAATCCTCGTGCTTTCCTGAAGCGTGAGGTGACTCTCAGGAGCATCTGGAGTCACTGCTGGTGGGGTGGCCACCATCTTGGCTCCTCCTCAATTTTTTAATAAAAATAAAATAAATAATGTTCCACATGCAATGATGTTATACAGCAATGCAGGCTCAACTTTCTCTTGTCCAGAAAAATCTCTAAGAACAGCAAAATCCTCCATATGTTTTCAGAACACTTTGAGGTTACCAGAACTGTGAAAGTGATTAACAATGAAGAATAGGACATCGATGGAAAAAAAAAAAAAGACTTTCTGTTTACCTATAAAAAAAAATAAAAAATGGAACCCTATAAATGAGAAAGTAGAAATGAGTTGTAAAGCTCTCAAATCACTGGTTTTTTTTTTTTAAGGTATGCAAAGTAAAAAGAGATTTTTAAAAAGGGAACAGAAGAGCCTAATCTTTATCTTCAGTTTTAACCTGATATAAATGGATAATGAATATTGTATTTCTAGTTTATAAGCAAGGCTTTGAAAAGGAAGAGAATACTGAGTTTTTTATGTTCTTTTACTCAATCATTTTTGGAATTTCATGCTTATTTGTTGTTTTCAGGTTTTCCTAATCTCAAAACCTTCAGTTGCCTGTTTAATATTTCCTATTTGTGGTTCACATGAAGTGCGTTCAGAGGGAACAAGAACATGTTTCCCATTATCTAGCCGTTGTCTGTGTTGATGTATAAAAACTAAAAACATCTTGAATTCCACATTCTAAGATAGTCATGTAGGACTCATAATAAAGCACTGTTTTGTCTACTAGAAATAAGCCACAAAACCAATAAATGATTATTAATCAATATCAAAAATAATTTTACTCCAGACCTATACACTTAACCATACAATAAATGCAGTTTAGAATAGTTTGTATGTTTGAAGATCAAGTGTTCACATATGGGACAATTTAACTTGAAAAGCATTTTAACCATAAATGACTTAAAGAGGTGAAGATTAAGAAAAGATGGTCAGATGACAGTATCTTATAACTGAGTTTCTACTGAGTATGTAAACAGAAGATAATTCAATACATATTAAATAGTAGTTAAAGAAATCAAAAGCAACTTTCATTTTGATGTGGGCAACATAAATTCTCTCTGCCTTTCTGCCTCTAACTCGAGCTTTTGGACTGTCTGCCACTTCACCAATGTTACTTTCACCCCATTCAACACAATTATCAACCAGGATGTCTTCTAAAAATTATTTCACATGGGTAATTGTTTTCTTTAAATGCAAGTCTGCCATTTCAAATAGAATAAGTTTTATGAAATAAACAAAAGTATCCTAGACACTCTCAGGCCATTTGTCCACCAATCATATGAAACATTTTTTCTTTCCCATTGAACCAGCACTGACTGTTATGCCATTTAGATTCCGAGTGAATCATTGTTGGTACAGCAACACACCCAGATAGATAGGCAGTCATGTGCACAGGTCCAACACTGCAGACATAAAAAAAAAAAATTAAAAACTTTACTCTTCAAAGAAGTTCTTAGGTTAAAAATATAAACGAATACAGATATTTGTAAAATATAATGGGGAATAATTCCATTATTGAAAACACAATTTCAATATATTTCTGAAACTAATACAGTTTGTGGGATATTGGTGTGTTAGTATTTTAGAGGTAGGAAGGTAACGGGTGTTCAAATTGAGCTTTCTACTATCTGGACTCACTAGCAAGTTCTAGATCTGTCCTTCTAACATATAAACCAACATTAACCTTGCTGCATTGTGAACCCAGGGAGGATCGTCCCATTTTGCTAATTCATGTAGATACTGTAACACTCCACTCACTGTCAATCAATATTAACTCCTGTGTGGCTGAAGGACACATATCCCAGGAAAACAAATAAATCAGATAATTTAGAAGGGAGTTTTAAATACTTTAGTGGAAAATACTTTAGTGCTTTAAAGTTTCTTAAGCACTCTGATCTTCTTGTTCTATAATAACCTTTTTAATTTGACTTTCTTGCTGAGCATCCTAGATTCAGAGTTAAACTACTGAAAGAATAACGAGGTTCAGATTAGAAGTCCACAAACAATAGAATAATTAACTATCTTAATAAAATCTTGGAAATAATTGAGGATCCAGATGAAGACCTGGGGAAAATCAGGCACCAACTCAAGGGAAATGCAGGCCTCCCCTGCCTCTCTTCTCCCAGAATCCTTGTTTAATCTCCTTCAGAATCAGGCCCCCAGGGTGATTCCAACACTGCACTCTAGACTTAATTGCTCCTGTTCTTGCAGACTTAATGATTGGAGGGTAGTGGGGGAAACAGAAACAACATTTTAAAATGTAGGGAAAGTATTCAACTCATCTGTGTTTAGAGGCTGTTTTCATGTACTTTTAATGCTATTAGTAAAACCACATTTGAAAGACCAAACTAATCTAATGAGGTTAATTTCACTTGCAGAGCCATTAGCCAATGCATGATAACATTAGAGCTATAGCGTATGCTTCATTTTATAGGATTCTAAATTAATACTTAATGTTATCCATGATAATCATGCACAGCTAGAGAAAGACTTGAAGATGCTAATGTAAATACTAAAATTTCACTTCAATGAATAAACAATTGTATGACATCATACAATAATTTTGTAGAACAAGTTCAGTCAGTAGCATGAAAGGGTCCATGGATGCAAAATCAGGAACTCCAACCTTCTATTTTTCTGAATAATATTTCCCATATAAATAACGCATATTAAAATTAGTATTGAAGGAGTTTTTTAAAAGTTTAATTTGGAAACAGTGAATAAGATGATTTACATCAATATGATTGCTCATGTGTCATACTGGAATGGGAACAGTAAGGACAGGAATCAACCCTTGGGTTCCATCACTTTGGGAAAGTTGCTTAAATGCCCCAGGGCTCAGTTTCCCCTTCCAAATAAAGACTTGAATCCATGACTCCTTAGGGTATATCTAGCATGAAAAATATAGCTATTAAATGAAAACTCCCATGCTATACTTCTCACATTAAAGATAACAAAACTTTTACAGGTGTTTGGAGGTTTTAAAAGCCACTCTTCTACACTGCTTTGAAAATGTTTGCAAAGACACGTTGAAGAGAAATTTCTTAATGTTTGATATATATAAATTATACATGTATTTTATATAAGTATTTTACATTTATATATAATTACATATATATGCATAAATGTGTTGTATGATTAAGACAGCATTAGACAAAAATAGATCAAATTACTTATTAAAACTGGATTGTCTAGAATAGTAAGATTTACTGTATTAACAATGAGAAAACTGTCTCTTAATTTAAAAGCATCTCATAGTTATATATCATACCATGACTCAGTTTCCTGAAGTAAAACATTCTTTTGTTTTGTTTTTAAAGAGAGAAAGACAGTGAGAGACAGAGAGAATCAATTTTTATTGAGTTTTTCACATGGCTTTTGTTGCTCTGACACTTAGTTGTGTATGTGGGTGCTGGGGTTTGAACCCGTGTACTTGTGCATGCCAGGTAAGTGCTGTAACCACCAAGCCACATCTCCAGCCCCCAAGTAAAACATTGCTGCATGTGTAATAAAAATAAAATATGTAAACTACCTAGTAAATGAGACTCTCTCTAAAAAGAAGTGAAACTTGGTGGAGTGAAGGGGGAAGTAATTTTATGAAAAGAATACAGGTTTTAGAACCACATAAAATTATCAAGGCCTTAAAGCTACCTACCCTTCTAAGGTTTGCATCCATGAACCTATTCATGCTATTGAACTTGTTCTATAAAATTATTGTATGATGTCATATAATTATACATTGAAGTGAAATTTTAATATTTACATTAATCTCTTCAAGTCTTTCTCTAGCTGTGCATCTACCCTTCTTTAAAAAGTAGGAAGTAGAAGTAAACTTTTCTTCAAAGTAGGAATATCATAGCTCATTTTCCACTAGCGCATTTCACTGAAGGTCTGCCTGCCATTAGACACTATATCTGATGTCAGGGATCAGCCAGATAGACAAGACGACATGAGAGTCTGGGCCCAGTGTGACTGGACAGTGCCTGAGCCCTACAAGCAATTAAATATTTAGATATTTTGAATATCATCTATTCTTACCCAATATTGATGTGATTAACTTTTTATTTTCTTTGGGCAGATTAATGTTTTTATAAATTAAGATAAAAAGAAAACCAGAACAATAAAACCAAAGAATAAAATATTCAATAATTTTGTAAAAATATCTATACATTTAAAGGCCTTCATAGGGGGCCCCACATACTAAATCATAGGCACCACAATGTGGGCATAACTCTATGCTAAAGTCCTGTCATCTGAATGGTGCCCTCCCACCCTGCATTGTAGATCACCTGGGAACAGAGAGGAGGGTCCGCAAGAATCAATGAGGAGCAGAGAGCGGACACCATCTACCTGTGGGTGTCACTCTACCCAGCTACCTCTTCCAAGAACTGCTTGAAGAATGGGGGTCTCTGATAAAGTGAGAAGATTCATCTGGTAATAAATGTATTTTTTTTGAACAACCATACAAGTGTTTAACAAAATAATATCAAATGAGTACAGATTCTGGATACTACAATTACCCCCAGGAGTGCCTCCCCCAATTACCCACACTTATCCCTCCCTTCCTCTTCCCCTCATATCTCTGAAAAAAGGATTATGTTATATAGCATTATATCTTATCTGGATTTAACACATGATAATATACCAACTTTCTCACTGGCCAGGGTCTAGTCCCAACCTCCACAGATGAGTGGAGACAATCAACCATTATTTCTCTGGGTTAAGCTGATTTTACTCAGCATGATTTCTTCCATATCCATCAATTTACCTTCAAAGGTTGCAATATCATTGTTTCTAATTGCTGTGTAAAATTCCATGGTATAAATGTACCACAGTTTTTGGATCCATTCATCCAGTGAGGGACATCTGGGTTGTTTCCATAGCTTAGCAATAGTAAATTGAGCTGCTATGAACATAGATATTGCTGCGTCACTATAATGTGCTGATTCCAAGTCCCCTGGGAAGATACCCAGGAGTGGAATAGCAGGGTCATATGGTAGGCTCATCTCTAGTTTTTTAAGGATTCTCCACACTGCTTTCCAGTGGGGCTATACCAGTCTGCAGCTCCACCAACAATGTGTTGTTTAAACTTTATTTTCAGAAGTAACAACTTTTTGCCCAGAGACTCAAATGTAAAGACACATTACAAAAAAGAAATGGGAAATACACAAATTTACCTATTGTTAATATTTTACTCTATTCAATTTTTCATTCTTCATCAATCCACCCATTGTACACTGTCTACACATCATGTTAGGTGATTGTACATCTACACACTACACAAATTTTTTTTTCTGAATTTAAGGGTAATCTTCATATACCATTATCCATTAGCCCTGAAATCTCAATGTGTATTCTTTTTTCCTTTTTAAAGAGAGAGAGGGTCAGTGAGAAGAAAGAGAAAAAGGGAGAGAGAAGGGGAGAGAGAGAGAAGCAATTTTTATTTAGTTTTTCATGCGACTTCCGTTCCCCTGATACTTGTTGTGTATGTGGTGCTGCGGTTTGAACTCACATACTCCTGTATGCGAGGCAGGTGCCGAGCCACTGCTCCAGTCTCTCAGTGTGTATTCTTTAAGCATAAGAACAGTCATGTACCTCCACAGTACTAATTCATTTTTACAATTTAAATTTTATCCAACAACGCCCAAATAATATTTATACCTAAGAACCTCCTGAAGTCTGGATCTACCAATCACTCTCTGCATATATTTGTGCAAATGACTTAACTGTCTGAGCTTCAGTTTGCTAATATATAAGGTTAGGATAATAATTGTACCTCTTCAAGTAGTGCCTAGAACGGAGCAAGCATTATTTATTAATGGTAAATAAAATTAAAAATAAATACATTTTTATTGTGCTTGCAACAAATAATTACTAAGGGTTTTCCATGACCCACTTCCTTTTACAAGATTCCAAATTTCAAGTTCCTTGTCAATATGAAGCACTGGAGAAAATGTCCAAAATCCGGTGTTCCAAGGCTCATTCCATTATACCATGCTTCTGTCTCTATATTCTGACAGCTGATTTACAGTTTTTCTGACATTCATCTCCATGTTTTTAAAATGACATGCAATAAATCATATGTCCCACCGAGCATCATGGAGCATACCTCTAATCCCAGCAACTTGGAGACTCAGTGAGGCAGGAAGTCTGACACTAGTCAGGATCCTGTAGACAGGATCTCTCTCAAAATTAAAAAAAAAAAAAAAGGGGGAACTAGGGATGTGACTCAGGGGTAAAGTGCCCCTGCATTCAATCTCAAGTACCAAGAACTAAAAATGAAAAAAAATCTCATGACCCTTTTTAAGTAACTTTGGAACAAGACTACATAAATTTGCTAAATATGCTATTATAGATGAAATTAACAAAGGCAACAAGGTAGAATAAGAAAGGCATTCTTCAACCTTGTTATTTTACATCAAATTTCCATAAAATTTCACATAGCAACCTCAAAATTATTATCAATATTATTTATGGTATTATTACTAGTGTATGTGATTTATATTCCTCAGTAATTAGCACATGTACAGGAAAGAATCTTATCATTGGATATATCAGAAACAGTCTCAATGTTCTCTCTTACCCAGATGAGAAACAGCTAACCAGTATGAGTGATGGCACCAACATCTGCACAGGTTCAAGTTTCCGTAGAATTAATTAATGCATGGGTTCAATCTGGGCAGTAAGAGTTAGAACAAGAGGGTCCCATGTTGTCTGGCTGGGGTGGCTGGTAGTGCCTCCAGGCAGGAACACAGATGGACAGATCGTTGTGTGAAAAGCCATTGACTTTTCCAAAAGGTCAGGTGCAGCAAGAAGCTGGATGTAGGTAAAGGAGCCAGGGATGGATATATTGACTCCAGGGTTCTCAGCATCTAAGAGTAATGCAAATCCAAGGGGGAAGAAACAAGTCAGGGAAAGTCAGAAAGAAAAACGTCTATTGGTAATATCCAAACAGATTAATGAAGAAGTGGAATAGGTAGAGAGAAAATAAGGAAGAAAAAGCAGACTGAAAGGGAGCAGAGGTGAAGGCAGAGATTGGTTACAAGAAAGAAGGACAAGCTGGTCAGCTGGCAGGACAGAGGACACAGCATCTGGCCCAAAGGAATCACTCTACCCAGCTACTAATGCCCCATTGAACAGAAATGCCACACACGAAATGTGTTTGTATTTTTATAGTTTCAAGTGTCTGTAAAACAGTTCTCATTACATTAATTTCCAGTGGAAAAAGTAATATACCTTTCAAAACACTACATTTGTAAATGCCTGGGAATGTCCAATTTCTGCCATCCTCATAATGTCGTCTAATAAAAGATGAATAAGAAGGCTTTACAAGATGTTTAGAAATAGAATAAGCAGTAGGGAGAAAATTTCCTTTTCCTTTTAAACAAATTTGAAAATGGGCATGCTTCCAAGTAATAAAAGAATGTTTACTCCGCCAGAGCCCTCCTGAAGACCGCGTTGGCAGCCCTCGGAGATCTCACAAGCAAGCCCTTGTGTCTCAGGAATGCTGCATGCCAATCGCGCTGCTGATAAGATGTGCAGGAAAACCACGGCCCTCAAAAATATCACCAAGCACACTTGATCCACAGAAGGGCCACTTCTACTTAAGAGGAAGTAAATTGATCCAAAGCAGACTGATTAGTGTCAGTGATTCAGACAAATAGGAATTGCAGATGCCATGGAAGAAAAGAGCTGGCTTACTATTCATTCATCCCTTGTGCCACTTAGCAGTAGTCATCAAGTTAGGAGATTAAGAGAGATGATGGCAGGGCAAATGTGAATGACCAAGCAGGCTTAAGTCAACTGCAGTCCAACACACTGGGCTAACTAAAAAACTAATATCGATGTGTACCATAGGAGTACGCAGTGGAGTTTAAACCAGTCTTGTCTCGGGTCCATGTGGGAACCTGATGATAACTCCCACTGTGTGTCTCTACCAGCCCACTGTGGAGACCCCAAAAGCTCTTCCAGAGAATGTGAGGGTTCCTCAAACCTCTTTCCTTTTTGTGTTCATTTATCCAAGAAGTCTTTATAAGCAACGTATTTGCTACCCAAAGGGAACGTGGTGACAGTAAGCACCCTGTCCCCCTGGTAGATCATGTAATCCCCTCATCCTAACAGCTGCTGGATTCTTGGGTACCAAGGGAGAAACTCAGAGCCTTGATGCTTTCCTCTTGAGGAGGGTAAAGTTGTTCTTCAGAGAAGTAAGATTTGCATCTATGGACTTCAGTTATAATTATAAAGCTCACCTCATTGCAATCAGTGCTAAGATATTGTCCGCATAGTTGTTATTGAGTTAAATGTCATTAAGTTTGTACTTACAGTCAGCACGCAATCAACAAATTCAAGACAGAGTTTTCTTTTCAACTTCTCTTCAGAGTATTTTCAAAGTTTGAGAACCCAGCCTCTTCCTCCCAACTCAGACAATCAGATCACTATCACAGCTCCCCAACTCAGCCTGCCTCCCTGAAATCTGCTCATTGCGTGGAGATCTGCTTGCTTCTATCCATGGAATGTGCATTCCCTCTCATTCCAATTCTGTCCTGGAAACACTCTAGGCAGATGAATTCATGAATGAGATTTTGGGGAAATATGAAAGCATTTTAAAATAAATGTCAAGAGTCAACTCAGACAACTAAAAAGTGAAATGTTCCAGGATCTTCAAAATATAGTTGTACAGGTTACTGTGGGCCCTGGAGGACTTTGGGACCACCCTCAAATCTCCTCACATGTTCAGTCACTTCTTATCCATACGATTTTTCCATTGGGTTTAGTAATGTTTATAATGTGACTTTTTTCTCTTGATTTGTCAGAGAATTGGACCAATCTCAATTTCTTGATAGTCCTAAATATACATATATAAATTTTCATCCTCAAAATGGACTTTTATATCTGTAGTTCACTCTTACTTATTAATTCATTAGGTTAATTAATTTAATATCAGCTAGAGTTGCCTAATTTGTATTGATATTAAACTAAGAGAGGAATCACTTCAGGAAAGAACATATTCATACTAATGCTCTCTCTACACTGGGATAAGTCCTCTCTAGTGGGTTCAGCCAGGAATTTTAAGTGATCTTCATGATTAGATATTACACAAATTTACAGGATGAGCAAAGGCATCAGCCACACTGATGTCTAATCATTATAGACCTGTAGACTTGACCTCTAAGTTTGGTTATTAATATTAGTCACTTTTTCTCGTATTTTTCTTGGTGCACTGTTGTACATAATGATGGGATTTGTCATTGCATATGCATCCATGCACACGATACACAGCATGACAATGTAATTTGGCCTTCGTCACTTTTTAAAGTTCTCTACATAGCTATCTCAGTCAGGGACTTCCTGCCCTATCCTTGTGCAGTTCACACCATCTGCTCGAATGTGATCCTTCATCTCATTCTCACTAACATGAACTGGGAGAACCTTCAGGGTCTAGGCCCTGCCTGCCTCTCCAGCCGCAGGGCTTTCTGTGCCCTCCTTTAGCTTCCTTCAGCTCTCCTATCTCTCAGTCCTGCACTGTGCCTCCTCTCCTGCTTCTCACGGCACACTCCTGGCATTTAGTTAAGGGTGACTCAAACTTTCAGGTCTGAGAAGACAGCAACTCTTCCAGGCAGCCACCCTGGAACTCAGAGGGCTTTGACTCCTCCCTAGCATCCTCGGCCTGCCCTGGGGGCATGCTCACGGACCCTGCGATTGCCAGATCACCTGCATGCAGTATGCCTGGGCTCCAGGCAACCTGAAAGAAGGCCGCGTGGGCAGAGGCTGCCTTGCTTCTCAGCACTGAGCATGGTGGAGATTAAGAATAAATGCTAGCTCTTTGGCCCATTTATCAATTGGGCTGTTGGTGATTTTGTAGCTGACATTTTTGAGTATTTTATAGATTCTGGATATGAGACCCTTGTCTGAGGAATCATAGTCCATGATACTCTCCATTTCTGTAGGAAACCTCTTGGTTCTTTTGATTGTTTCCTTGGCAGTACAAAAGCTTTTTAGCTTTATGAAATCCCAT
>PVKS010042593.1:0-15338 GCA_004027875.1 Aplodontia rufa | reverse complement strand
GCAAGGCCAGAGAAAGATAATTATCACTGATGTGTAGTAAGTAAAAATCAGTGGTGCTGCTAAGAAGCCTTTAAAAAATAGCCTCCAACAATCAAGAACGATTGGGCTGGAAATCTCAACAGTGTTGAGGTTGAGATCTGTGACCTTCCTCTAATTGTGCAATGACAGTCGCAAGGAACATTTGTCAAGCACTTACTATGTGTCGGGCATTGTTCTTAGGGTTCTCATATGACATCTTGTTTATTTCCCACAAAGTACAAGGGAGGTCCTACTATCATTCCCATTTTTCAGATGAGGTGAGTGAGTCCTTGAGAGATTAAGTGGGTTGCTCTAAGTGCAAACACTAGAAAGCAGCTGGGTAGATCTGAATCCCAGCAGCCCAAGGCCACGTGTCTATATACTTACTTTCCTTTATGTTCCATCTCTGGACAACAAAGCCTGCTAAAGTCCATTGTTCTCAGTTGGGAGGTATAGATCTTTTGTTTTTGGCTTGGGTGAACACAGAAACCCAGAAGAGGGTGTAGAGAAAAGACGATCTCAACAATTTGTCTTTGTAATGAGAATACTAAAGTTCCTAGTCTGAATCGCTGCCCTGAAGTGGGTGGATGCCAGTGAACAGGAATGAAGAGAGGTACCTGACCAGACAGGACCGGCGTTAATGACAGGGCACGCTGCCTCAGGCATGCCACTGCCTCTTAAACCACACACGCCCCGCTTGCTGATCTCCCTGCAGTGGAAAGTCAGTCCACAGCATCCACCAGCCCCGGAATCCTTTGAAACAGGACATTGGAAACTTCTTGGCAAAGTCTCACAATGGAAGCCATAAGCAGATTCTAAATTACCATTATCATTAATCGGGGTTGACATTTAACTGCCCCCTCCTAAGTACTGTTCAATCATTGTCCCTTTTCATTCCTTTCTCCAGATTCCCACAGGCCTCCTTAGAGAGAAGGGTACCTGAGCCTGCCCTGGTGTGTGGTCCTGGCAGAACAATGGAAGCAAAGTAATCCCTGACAGAGCCGGCTGGGACCTTCGACATAAAGCAGATCTGGGGCAATGAGGGAGGGCCTTAGGGAGCAACTCAGAAAAGGGTAGAGGACTGGAGGGAGGCCAGGCCTTAAGGGCCCAGTGCATGGGCCGCAGAGCCAATAATCCGGGGTGAGGGATGCAGAGTGAGGGGGAGCCCTGTTTGTGTTCATACACATCCAGTTGTCACTTTAATGGATTAAAGAGAGAGGCAGACATGCTCCCCAACTAGCCTGGGAAACCAGCTGCATATGAGAGAAGAATTGTTGAAAAGCCCTTCATTCAGGAAAACTATTTATAACTTGCTTTTTTAGAGCATTGTTCTTTTATTTTTATTTATTTATTTGTTTAAGAGAGGACAGTGAGAGAGAGAGAGAGAGAGAGAGAGAGAGAATCAATTTCTACTGAGTTTTTCATATGGTTTTCATTGCTCTGATACTTAGTTGTATATGTGGGTGCTGGGGTTTGAACCCGTGTACTTGCGCATGCCAGGCAAGTGCCATAACCGCTCCAGCCCCAGCATTGTTCTTTTTAAAAATAGCAATTATGCTTCGGGTTCCATTCACTTTTGCCCTGCATGTGGTATTTAGGAACTTCGGAAAACCTGGCTCACATCTCTAATCTGTCCATTCATGCTTTCATTTATTCAGCAAATATTCTTTGAGATCTGTTAAGTGCCAAACACTGTTCAGAGCACCACGGGTACAGCAGCAAACAAAATAGACATGACCTTGCCCTCACAGAGCTGGCATTCTAGAGGAGGAGGCAGAGAACAGAAGAGTAAGCATAATAAATGACTTCTTGCAGCAGAGGGCACAGGCAACAGAATGAAAAGGTAACCTATGGAGCGGGAGAAAATATTTGCAAATCACATATCTGATCAGGTATTAATATCTAGATTACATAAAGAACACCTACAACTAAACAATAACAAAAATTCAATTTGAAAATGGGCAAAGGATTTGAACAGACATTTCTCTGAGCAAGATTGGCTAACAAGCACAAGAACAGATGCTCAACAATATCAAGCATCAGAGAAATGCAAATCTAAGCCTCAGTGAAATACCACCTTGTGTACCCATTATGATTGCTATTACAAAAAGCAAAACAAAATGGTGACTATTGGCAAGGATATGGAAAATTGGAATTCTTGTGCAGTGTTGATTGGTGTAAAATTGCGAAGTGACTATGGCAGATAAAGCAAAAGTAGAGTTACCACATAAGCTAGCAATTCCACTTCTAGTATACAGCTAAAAACATTAAAAGCAGGGTCTCAAAGAGATATTTGTACAACCATGCTCATAGCAGCCATTGACAATAGTCAAAGAGAATGACTCATTCACAAGAGTCAAAAGGTGGAAGCAATCCAAGTGTCCATTGATAGATGAATGATAAACAAAATGTGTTATAAACATACAAAGAAAAGGTAATTTGACATGTGCTTCAGCATGGTGAACCTTGGGGACACTATGCAAAGTGAAAACAGCCTGTCACAAAATAACCATTCCACTTAATATGAGAAGTAGAATTCATGGAGAGAAAATGTAAAAGGGTGATTCCCCGGGGCCAAGGGAAGCGAGACCAGGAAGTTGTTGTTTAATGGGTTGGGAGTTTAAGTCTTGCAAGATGAAAAGAGTTCTGGAGGTTGTTTGCATAACAATGTGAATGTGCCCAACACCAAGGCCCTGAACACTTAAAAATGGTTAAGATGGTAAATTTTATTGTTACATGTAATTTGCCTAATTAAAAACAAAAAATAAGTAAATGGTAATGGGTTTTTTACAAGGTGATGAGTGCCCTGGAGACAAAATGAAGCTGAGCGAGAGGGAGCGGATGTGCAGGTTGGATTCAATGAAGCACTTATAACAAAGGCTTTAGGGTAAGCATCACCAAGAGAGTGAAGATGGAAAATGACGAGGGAAGGAGCCATATGGATATGGAGAAGAGAATTTGAAGCAGAAAGCACAGCTAGGACTGTGCCTTAAAATGACTTGGCATGTTTGAGGGACAGGCGGTCAGGGAGGAGTGAGACAAGTGAGCCAGGGTGAGAGAATTAGCAGAACATGCTGGGTGTTGGAAGCCACTATAAGGATGTGGCTTTTATCCTGAGCGAGGGCCCAGCCATGAGAGGACTTGCAATAGAGGTGTGCAGTGTTCTAACTAACTGGATGGCATCAGTCCATCTGCTGTGCTTAGAAAGGACTGAAAGGGACAAGAAAGGAAGCCGGGAACAAGCAAAGGCTACTGCATTAAGCCAAATGAAGAATTATGGTGGTTTGGACCCAGATGGGAGCACTGGAACTGCTGAGAAATGGCTAGGTTCTAGACAGAAATTGAAGATTAAGTCAACTGAATTTCCTGATGAATTGGAAATCACATATGAAAGAAAAAGCAACTCAAAGATGACCCCCAAGACTTTTGTCCTAAGCAATCAGAAGAATGGACTTCACTGAAATAGGGAGAGTAGCAAGGGGAACAGGCTTTGATTGGGGGAGGATGTGTTTGATTTAGACACATTAAGTCAGATGGTAATCACACATTCAACACGGACCTTGGGGAATATATGGTTCTAGAATTCAGGATGCAGGAGGTCTCAACTGGAGAAGACATTTGGGGAATCATCAGTGTAGAAATGGTATAGACTTAAAGCCATGGATCTGGAGGGGGTCACTTTCAAAGCGGGTACATATAGAGATTTGGGAGGCCCCCAAATCTGCCAAAGATCTTAATGTTAATATGTCCAGAGAAAAGGAGAAACCAGAATAGGAAGTTTGGAGACACAGGTGGCTGTTACCACTTGGAACCTACAGTAACAACAGCATAACCTCTACAATGAAGCATAGGGTCTGCATTTTGAAGACAAGGACAGCGTGAGTCACAGAAAAAGGAGGTGACTTACTCAAGTCATCACAGCTAGTCAATGGCAAACTGAAGGTACTTCTCATAGGAACCTGCCTATTTGGGAATCAGAAACAGAGGCCTAATTTTGATGGGATTGGGGGCCAAACCTTCAGTAAAATAGAAAAGTTCTTGCTTTGAAGTTCAGTTAGGCCAACATGTAATTAGACAGTACTTTACAAATGCTATAAAGCTGACAATACAATAAACAAAGCCAAAGAAAAGCTAACTGTGGATCCTGGTGACATCACAGGGTTGAGCCAGTAATAAGCTGGTGGAGCTAGCAGTTATAAATGTAACTTCCAAATCTGCTTCCTCAGAGACATTTTCTGTTCAGTCCTATCTAATGGCATCTCATTTTCTCAAAATCTTTTTTTTTTAACAACTTAGATCCATTTGAGTATTTGGAAGTGTTTTGCATATTTATGTTGAAGAAATTCTCCAAGTCCACCAGGTAGGATAAACAGGCTTTTACAACGAGGTGTTATCTGTGAAATGAAGCCCTGAGGGATGTGAATTGGATCTTTCAGGTTCTCAGTGCAATACAGAACTGCTGTGCTAACAGGTTTTTCTTACATTATGAATTCAAAGGTATTCTCCATGCACGCCATGCCCCTTGACCTACTCTACCTTCAAAAGCATTTAAAAAATTGATATTGCACATGTTCCGGTAACATCCCAATTGTATTTTTTTCTGTAGTCCAGGTACCTTTTTTTTTTTGTTTTCTTCTTTCTCTAAAGCTCTCCATATCTCACCTTTCTTAGTCTTAGACTTTCAGAAAAACTTGGAAGAAAGAAAACTAAGAAAGTGAAATCACCTGTAAGGCCATTGTCTAGAAACAGTAACCACTACGTTTCAGCATGTTTACTTGTAATGGATTCCCCATGCTGAGTTGCTTTTACTTATTAATGATTTTATAAGTGTAGTATTTTAAGTTATTAATACGGCCCAAACAGTTGGGCTTTCCTTGGCTCATTGCTTCCACAGAGAGTTTTACTGAGAAGACAGCAGAGAAAATGAGATTCATTTCCTGGTTATGAAGTCTGAAAAGCCAATATGTTTAGGCATGTAAAGATTATATATCAGTTTCAGGACTAGGATTTGAGGACCTTCCCCCATTTCTTTCACACTGTCTCTCTCCCTCTCCCCCTCTCTTTCTCCCTCTCCATGCGCACACACACACTTCCCCTGGGGACTCTAGAGAGGGTCCTGGACTCTACTGTCTAGGCTAATTACCAGGAAAATGGCTACGATTGAAGACAGATTGTTGGATTTGAGAGCAGAGGAGCCTGTTCCCACTTTCCACAAGGGACCTGGGGAAGGGTTAAAATCACAGAGATGAAATGGTGACGACAAGGTCTAAATCAGTTTCTCAAAGTGTCCTAGATCCTACTGTGGTTTGGAAGCAACAGGATGATCCAAGTTCAGAAGTTGACTTCGGCTGGAGAAGGGGGCCATGGCTGGAGTCGCTGATAGGCTTTTCCACAGGTGCTCCAGTGCCCTGCTGAGACTGAGGAGCTGCTAGAAAAAAAGCAAAGCCTCTGGATTCTGAAGTTAAGTTTTGAGCACTCTGAGGACTATACTTCAAAAGAAAAATAAATTATCTAGAAAAAATGTCCTTTCACCCTTGAGTTTGTGGACTAAAAACTATGGATCATTCTTTAGATGTATTTTATGACCTGATTTTTTTCCCCACTATCTTCAAGCTATCTCTCTGAACACAATTTTTAATGCCGACTTAATATTTCATTGGGCAGGTGACATAATTTTCCAAATAAGCCCATGTTGTTATTCTATTTATTTCCAATTTTGCAATTCTAATTAAATTTGTACATTATTAAGCATATGCATCTAGAATAAATTCCACAAGTGGAGTTTTGAGTAAAAATATATGAACAAAGGCTGGAGTGGTGGCTCAGTGGTTATGGCTCTTGCCTGGCATGTACGAGGATGTGGGTTTGAACCCCAGCACCATGTACACAATGAAGTGTGGGAGCAACGAAAGCCATGTGAAAAACAAAATAAAATTGATTCTCTTTCACTGTCTCTCTTACTCTCTCATCATCCCTCTCTTTAAAAAATGTATGAATAATTTTAATTCCCATGATACATTATGCCAGATTGCTTTCTAAAAGTTTGGTAGAAATATATGCTTTCATGAGTCATCTGGAAGAGTTCATTGCTAGAATTAAACTTTTATGTCAGCATCAAATTAAACTTTTACGTCAGCATCTTCATAGTTGAAGAAGAAATCTCACTGGTGTATAAAAATACATATTCTTTCTCTTTAATTAAAAAACAAATGCATTTATTTTAGAAAATTAAAAAAGAAATGTACAAAAAGGAGTTAAACTCACCTATAATCCTAATAATTGAAAACAGCCACTCTTCACATTCTTCCAGTCTTTCTTTCTACCTACAGATAGGCATGTCTACTCACACACAGAACCACACACACCTGCATTTTGTGTCTGACAAAAATGGAATCATATTATATATATATATACATATGTATGTATATATATACACACATATATATCATTATATAAATTTTTGATTTAGCAATGAAATGAAAGTTTTCGGACATAAAATATTCTCATAAGACATTTATGCAATTATTATCCTAAACCTGTCTTGGATATAATATACTCATCCCATAATAGTCTGCTGTTGACATGATGGGGTGGAAATAGAAAAATTAGTGTCTAGAGGGCAGAACATTAAAACATGGGGCTGGAGTGGTGGCTCAGCGGTTTCGACGCTTGCCTGGCATGCACGAGGACATGGGTTCAAACCCTAGCACCATGTACAACAGCAAAATCTCGGAGCAACAAAAGCCACATGAAAAACTAAATAAAAATTGTTTCTCTCTTTCTCTCTCTACTTGTCCCTCTCTCTTAAAAAAGAGAACATTAAAACATGATTTTAAGTGGCTCTCTATGTAGTTACAATTATGTACCATATATCATTGTCTATTATCTATACATCATTAATTATAGTGATGTCTACAGTTTACGTTCATCAACTCCCCAGTTGTTGGATTGTTAGATTGCTTCCTATGTTTCCCTATTATAGTAATTCCATGAGGATCATCTCTGTATACATACCTCTTTGTTCACATTTATCTCCTAGTATTTCCTTCAGATAGTTAGATGTCAAAATGCTGAAATGAAAAATTATGGATGTGCTGAGACCTTTTGCAAAGATGTTACTAAATTGCTCTCCAGGAAGTTTGTGCTTATTCTCAGTTCATTTAGTGAATGCATGAGAATACCCATTTCCTTGCATCTATGCAAACAATAGGCTTTCTCATATTCAAACAGCTCTACCAATCCTGCAGTGAAAAAAATGCTGCTTTTCAAAACAATTTTACAATTTTTGGTTAGTAGTGAGATTGATGTATCATATGCTAATTATTGCATTTCACATGTAAATATTATTGTTATGTCTTTTTCTTCAGGTGGAGAGCAAGGATTCTATCTTATTAAATGAATACTTGTTTGTTTATTTTTTTTTTTAGTCGCATCCGAATGCCAATTGGTCTAGTTTGACTGATCCCATTCTGTGATCTTCTTGCAGGATCTTTAAAGTAGTAATACTGTTCTTCATCTTCCTTTTTATCATGTCACAAAAAGCTTCATAACAATTTGTATGTATAGACATACAATAGACAATAAAGACTGGACATCTTACTAAACATCTAGTTTTGCTTTTTAATATTTGCTTTGAATTTTACATCGTTGTTACATTTTACTGATTAAGGTCTCATATCAGCGGTTTGAAATGATTGATGAAAAAAGTTATTTCAAAATACTACATTGCTGAGTGACTTTGATATTGAAGAGGATAGAACTATTAATTAGATTCTGATATATTTAAGCACTTGATTAGGCATTTCCTTCCTTTCCCCTTTACCACCATTATTCCCATTTGTAGATTTTTGATGGACTAAGGTCTATTGTGTGTTGTGGTTTATATTTTTATTCATCTATAAAAATTATCTGTGCTAATTAAAACACAAGCAAGCAGTGCGTGGAGCCCAAATAGGAAGAAATTTTGTGTGTGTGTGTGTGCGCACACATATTAACACAGACCATGCAAACGAAAGCCAAGCATATTTCCCAGTGACAATGAGTGGAGGTTAACAGTCCAAAACGTTCAGATAAAATATGGACACCACTTAAGTTTTATAATAATTGCTTACCTCTACTGGGACTGGATTTGGCAATGTGCACATGAAGATCATATACACAGTCCTAGTTCACATAGATTCTGGTTTGTGATTCTGGCTCTCAAAAATGTAAGATTATTTGCAGTGTGGTTCAGTAGAAAAAAACATTGACTTTGAAGTTGGAAAATAGGGGTTTTGATTTTGATTCCATTACTGAGCAGTCAGCAACCTAGGGTATCACCACCCTTTATTTTAGGTGCTTATTATGAACATCAGTAGAAAATAAGTGGGGGAATGTCTTCAGTCTGACATCTTTGATACATGTGTTGTATTCTCCACTAACCTCTGGTACTTAAAGTCATATAAAACCTACAGAAGTAGCTGTGACATGGAGCGCAAAGTGTGGTTTCTAGTTTGACATACCAGGATCTCCCTTCCTATCCAGCAGTTGTAACAAAGTGGTTTTGAATTGTAGGACTACTAGTAAAACTTGACCCTAGATACCAATCTTTTTTTTTTTTTTTTTAAGAACAGGATCAGAATACTTTTTTTTTTTTTTTATCTTTCCAGGTTATCTTAGCTTAATGATGAGTTGGCTGTCCAACGCTTTCTTCAATTGACTCTACCCACAGGCAATTACTAAATACTCAATTCTTGGGAGTAATTGTCTCTTCCTCTTACTTTTATATGGGGTGGCCTGTTTAGAAAGCTGTCCCATTAAGTGGAGCAGCTTCTAAATAGACTGCCTTACATTTAACAAAGCAAGCCAAACCAATTATGTCAAAACCTGGCCAGGACTGGCCTTGCAGCGTGTGGCCGCCTTTAGCTGTGAGGCTGCGCCCTGTAATGTCTGCTGTCTGACCCAACTTGATGCAACTTGCATGGTGTATTTACTGTCCTATTCAAAGAGTTTCTCTCTTTCAAGACACTGGCTACTGAGAAATATGTGAGTGACCCGAGGGGAGAGACCGAGGGACCCATCCTTATTCAGGCATTTCTCAGGTAACAGTAAGGGTCTAACCCATCATGTTTATTGGTGGTATTTAACAGCAAGATGTTGATTTTAGAGGTATGCTATTATTAGGTTTTACTATTAAACTACCTGTAAAATATTTGATTCATGTAGATGCTTAACAGCAAGATTGAATTATCACTTAGTAATTACTGTTTGGGAAATATTTAGAAAATATTGTTATTACCTCCCAATCTCTACAGATGAATCAAAAAGATCTGCAGTCAATTCCCCCAATACCCTTGAGAAAATCAATTTAGCCAGGCTTTATTTTTAGTTTCCTGGATGTAAAAATAATGTTTGGGCTTTTAGAATTTCCTGAAGCCTTGGGAGAAAAGGAGCATTTGAGAACTTACAGAAGGTAAGGGAGGAAGAAGTGACGAGAGTCGCTTTGTTCTCTAAGGCATGGAGTGTGTCCCCTTTCCCCAAAGGAATTTCTTCTCCTCTTTGGTCCTTGAAATATGATGGCTTAATGAGGAGACTGTGGATGCTACAACCCTGGAGAACCCTGACTCATCCGGAATCTATCGTTAGGATGGAAGAAGCTCTTCAAAACTTAGTGACCATGCCCCCTCCCTAGGAAGCTTCACAGTTTGTCATTTTCTTCTTTGCTGAAAGCTATGTCCAAACACCATGACATCTCAGGGTGCTTCTTCTTTTCTTTTCTTTCTTTCTTTTTTAAAAGAGAGGGACAGTGAGAGAAAGAGAGAGAGGAGAGAGAGAGAGAGAATCAATTTTATTTAGTTTTTCATGTGACTTTCATTGCTCCAACAGTTCGTTGGGTACGTGGTGCTGGGGTTTGAACCTGCATCCTTGTGCATGCCAGGCAAGTGCCATAACCGCTGAGCCACTGCTCCAGCCCCAGGGTGCTTCTTCTTCTCTCTTCTAATTTTGAAAATTTACAGTTATTCTCCCTCTTGGCCAGATTATTTTCTAAGCTGAACTTGAGACGTGGGGGGTTTCTGGGCTCATTCTCTGCCCCTCCCCTGGCAGTCCCCTCTGTCTAGGTGCGCCGGACTTTTCTGTTCCTTGAAGAGGCTCCTTCCGGACCTGGCACTGAAGGCTGGCAGTGCTCTGAACAATATTTTCCCCAGATGTTCGCCTCTGTTTCCTGCCTCACGTGCAGGCCTCTGGGAAGTTTTCTGTCTCCCAACAGGGAGTAGCTCTCCAGTCTCCTTCCAGTGCTTGGCCTCCTTTAAATTTCTTTGTCGAAGCTGTCACTGGTGACAGTCTTTTTTCTGTGTGCCCTCCCTGTGGTTTCCCCTACCAGAATGTCACCTTAGTAAAAGTCCGTCTGTTCTTCGCTTGTCTGCCTCCCCCCACCCCTCTTCCCAGCACATAGAGCATCATCACCTGGCTGGAGCCAGAGGTCAAGGAACTGTAGGTGAGTCAATGAAGGAGACACTGCTCTCAGTATCCACTGAATTTACTCAGTGTGAGAGGCGAGGGTGTGCAGGTGTGTGATATCCTACTGGTGAGAAGAGAGTAAATTGCTCATTTTTGAAGGTACATTAACTCTTTCAGGCCCCTAGGGTATCATTTAGTTCACTGGAATAGTAATTTATTAAACAGTACCTTAGGGGCCTGAAGAAGTTAATGCACCTCCAAAAGTTTCTAATTTACACCAGGGAGCAGTTTATTTACCCAGCAGGGTTTGACCTAATAGGTCTTAACTCCATTTAAGAGAGTCATAAGGACTTTATCCCTTTTCCACCTTCACATTTCCTTCTTTCAGCATTTATCTGTTTGTGGGATGTTGTTGTTACTGGTGTGAACGTGCATACAATACCAAGGCCTAAGAAAGACATCACTCACTGCCTATACAGCTTTGGTGCATATTTAGAACGTATGATAAAAAAAAAATAAGCCCTTATTGCAATCCATTAAAAAATGTGATTTGAATGGCTTCTTGGTGTCTATTACAAATTGCTTAAATATTAGTTCTCATTTGGTTTTTTATCCAATAATTAGATCCCAGAGATTAGAGAACATAAAATATCCTATGCCTTTGGATTATTGAGCCTTATCTATAAAACTACAGTTCACTATTTTATTTCTTTTGTTGCTTCAAGTGGTCAAGCTGCTTCTATTCCTAATCTCAGGCACTTTTCATCATGAGGTTTTCCAGATTTAGCCTAATCTTTTCTCTTTTACTAACTGCTACACTGTTATAGCATCAATTCTGTACTGTTGTAATATGTCAATAATTTTTCTTCCACTCTTGAGTTTATTTTTTAGAGAAATCATTCTTACGGAATCAAGCTATGGAAATATCTTTAATTACTATTACACTAACGTTATAGGTCTTGGCAACACATTTTACTCAGCTTTGGGGTCACATCAGTTGTGATTGTTTGCAGCAATAAATAGCAGAGTTTTTGAGAAAGCAGGTTATGGGCAGAGTTTTCCAAATACAGTAAAAACACATCAATTAAGAGTTTCCTAATTTAGACTTTACGACAGTTCATCCTGAATTGGGTTAAATATGCCCTAGAATGAGGGGTTTGCTAAACAAGTAATAGTGTGAATCAGATTGAGAGAACAAACTGCTTTTGAGAACATCAGTAGGGTATGGTAAAATCTTGATAGGGTCATTTAGTTTTTTTTTGCATTGCAAAGTTTTTTGTTGTTGTTAAATGCATTAAAAATTCCTCCTTTTCTCTTTCAGCTAATATAGTAATTGAATTCAATTTATAAATATTTTTAGTTTCTTAAGGGTGCCATTCTGAACAATATTAATCACTCTGCATAGATGAGTAAATCTTAATAATTGGGATATTGGGTCAATGGAAGTTTTTAAAAATATTTTCTAATGCAGTCTATAGTATTATTAGTTGATTGTACAAATGGACTTTTCCTGCCATATTTCTTTTGTATCTTGTAAAAATATATGAAAACTGGACTTTATAATGGAGATGCAGATAGTGCTAGAAGGTTTGGGTAGGCACTGTTGCCATGGCGACCTTTGCTGGTGTCATCCTGTATAGATGGTTCTACCTCTGTGCAATCTGCAGGTAGTAATGATATTGAAAAGATCAAGGTTTAATTTTGCTGACTTGATCCTGGCCTTCTGAAGAATTAGCCCTGAAATTCTCAGCTACTCAATGGGCTGATCTTGGTTTGTAAGTTGTAGCATTAGCTGCTGCCCCCATTGTTAAATCCTCAAGTTTGTAGGCTGTCTCTAACTTCACTTTTCTTTTTGCTGAGTCACCCATAGGACTGAACTTTCATTTAGCAATGGGAAGCTGAAAAACCATATCCTGAAAATGGTCTAGCCTTACAAACAGGGAAGTCTGAGTCAGTTCAACATGAACTCTTAATCTGAGTAGCTTTTAAGAGTATAATTTGAGTCTTGCGTACATACATATATATATTTATTTATTTTACATTTCTTTTGGATTCCCAAGGATGAAATACAGTCAGAAGCTATAGAAATTACACCAAAGATTCATGTCAGAAGAGAGGCAGATTGTTAGGAGAAATAAAAGCTCTGAATTCTTGAGTTAAATGTGATTTAGTCAAAATGACTTGTTTAGGGGTACCTGTACGTCTTAAAGTATTTAAATGCTTCTTCAATTTATATAATCCCTTCAAACCCCCTTAACTGATTTTTCAGTTGGATAAAATTTTCAGTCCTGATGAAAGATAATGCTGATTTAAGCATAATCAGATTCAAAACTATTCCCCATAGCCTACATGAGTGCAGATAAAGTCTGCATGAAAAGTCCTAAGTGTTACAGGACACGTACAAACTGTCAAGAGTTTTAGAAGCAGTAAGGCATTATTTTGCTGTATTTATTGTCAGATACTTTGTGCTTTCAGGGAATTTGTATATGTTTATTGGTAATTTTTCCTAAGATTTTATTACACTGAAGAAATATGTACATATGTGTGAGAAAGCTGTAGTTAGCCCCAAGTAACAAATAGTAATCGTTATTTTAATCTCATATTTCAATTAGCCTTAATCTTTTGTTTGTACAGCCTTGAAAAGCTGTAAAAATCAGTCATTATAGTTTAATTACTAACTATTATCCCAGGTGGTTAACTCCACTTCCTTCTAAACAAGTTCCTTCTTTAATTTCGTTTTTTAAATGCCACCATTGGCATTCTTTAACAATAGTATTATGCTTTATAGACCACGCTTTGTAGGTTGCACTTTAGACTGTTCTGAGTTTTGGTTCTTCCTGGTACCCGAGTGCTTCTGTTGCTCCCCTCCCCTTTTGATCCTGCCTGTTTGCTGTTCCACTTCAGGATAGAATCACACTTGAGTCTTACATAATGACAGAAGTTGAATGTTTCCTGCGCTAGTGTTTATTTAGTAAAACATTTTACATTCCTGGATAGATACCAGTCTGTCATTAATGGATTCTTGGCTTTGGGCCAATAGCTAATAGTTTTATTGCTCCTCATAACATAGCTATGTGATTTTTGTAACCACAAGGGGCTCTTTTCTGTGTTTTTCTTTCTTTTTTTTCCCCCTTTAAAAAAAAGACCTAACAACCCAGAGGTGCACCAAATTTAAGAACTGAGTTTTCCTCTTAATACCATTATCTTCTCTGCTTCATTCATTCTTTTTGCTGTTGTTCTTTAGAAATCCTCGTGTATCTTGGATATTTTGGATGTATATTTCGGACCCAATCGCTCAGTTCTCATTGCTGAGCTTTCTTATTGCTCTAAAGAGGCCCAGTAAAGCTCATGGTCTCTGCTAGGTGGTGTCTATTTGCCTATCTCAATAGGAAAGGGCAGGAAGGGTTATTTATAGCATGGGAGTTCCTCAAGCTTTATTTGATAGCTTTAAGATTTGAGTGAGGGGGACCAACTTTGTAAATCTTGGAATCAGGATCCCCTAAAAAGGAAGATACTCTTCAAGCAGGGGATGATATTATGTCTTCAAAACCTACCATCCCTGGCCTGACTTCAAGGCTGTGCTGTGGTGTGCTCACAGAGTCCGTGCCTGGTTCTTCTCTCTGGTGTTTCCTGTTTAACCCACTCCTGTTTCTTTCATTATTATTACTTTTGGTGCTGGGGATTGAACTCAGGGCCTCATGCACGCTAACCATGTGCTCTACCACTGAGCTGCGCCGTAGCCCTACCCATGTATTTTAAAACAAGGCAGAGCAGGGCAGGGCGGTGGACATCTGCAGTCCGAGCTCTTTGGGAGGTTGAGGCAAGAGGATCTCATGAGCCCAGGTCAAGGAATTCAAGGCCAGCCCTGGCAGTATACTATCTCAAAATCCAAAACCAAAAAAATCCCAGAAGTTAATGTACTTTGTGTCTCCAAGTATCCCCCAAACTCCATCTTTTCTGTAGTGCATACGTTACCTTACAATCTCTGCATCACAAAATGATCTTAAAACAAGCCAGAGGTTAGGCTCAGTTCCAGGATGGCAGATTCTTTTTTTCCCCCTTGTCCTTAGTATTCACTAAATAACAATGACAGCAACAAAATATGGAAATGATGCATGACAACTGTGAGAAATTTAGAAAACATAGAGGATAAAGAACAGAATAATCATTCCCAATTCTCAGTCTCCATCCCTACCCTAATCCAGGCACAATGACATACATCTTAGCCTACCACTCAGGTATTTGTTTTTGCTCCTCTTCTATATATAGCAGAGACAATTCTATACATATGATTTTGGATTCTGATTTTTAAATTTACTATATAATGCTTATTTAATGCTCTCTATTAATATCACTTTAAATGATGCATAATTTTCTATGATAGGAATTAAAATGTAATTTTAATTACATTTAATTACTGTTTCCCAAACTTGAACATTTTGTTTTTCTTTGCAAATATGGAGAGTATTATAGTGTACATGTTTGTGCATTAAATCTCTGTCTGATTCTTAGAATTTTTGGAGATTTTGCCCCATTTTTAACACAGCCTCACAGGACCTCAGGGAACTCCAGTTCTATTGATGGACATTCCAGCAGCTAATTCCAGGGAAGATGCTGTGTTCATGGAGTAGTGAATAAGAATGCTTTACGTTTTGGTGCAAGAGTTTGCCTTCAAGAAGATGTAAGATTCTGAAATTTTGGTGTGTGAGGAGAGGGTCCTAATTATTTTTTGGAGGGAGGTTAACTTCTGCTTGCTGGAGAAGTTATGGCATGACACACACATATGGCATGACACTCACAGATGCATTTCGGTGGCATGCAGCAGCTGGAAGAGTGAGTGCTTTGGTGCCACAGGTCAAGTTTACTTAACACTGTGATGTTTT
>PVKS010042592.1:0-15343 GCA_004027875.1 Aplodontia rufa | reverse complement strand
TAAAACCAAGTGATCTTCAAGGAGAGAACCAGGAGGAATGAGATGTAAAATTTCACTTTCTTACCTGTGGCCATACCAAGCCTATCAGAAACCAGTGACATGACATTGTTCTTATCCCTGAGTTGGGGCCAAGTCTCACAGTGTGGAGAATTAAGTATGATTACCTTTAATCAACAATTCTCTTTTATTTAAAGTTAAAAATGTTCTCACTGTATTACAAGGTTTCTTCATGACCTGCTATTGGACCTGTATGTGATGATATCCTAGATAGAGTATGGAAGCAAGATTTTTTTTTTGTACTGGGGATTAAAGCCAGAGACGCTTTACCATTGAGCCACATCCCCAGTCCGTTTTTGTTTTTCATTTTGAGATAGGGTATCCATGAGTTGCTTAGGCCTCACTACATTCTGAGGCTGGTCTTGAACTTGTGATCCTCCTGTCTCAGCCTCCCAAGGCACTGGGATTACAGGCGTGCACCAATTCATGCAGCCTTGAAATAAACTTTCACGTAGTACAATGAAATGCCTTCAAACCGATCTGTCCTTATCAAATGTCCTGGACAGTTTGATATCTCTGCCCTAGAATTTCACAACATGAATTTTCTGAATCACTCTTCTAACTCAGATGATAGCTCATAATAACATTTAGGTGTGTCACGTATTTATATTTTGTACCCCAAGGAGGATGTTCGTTAAGTGCAAGAACTCACATGTGCACCCATATCCCCCCACAAACATACACACACAGTCATCTAGTAGAGTGCTGTGCGTATTGTAGGTTATCAGAAAATGATGTGGGAGGAAAGGAGTGAGGCAGGAGGGAAGTCACAAAGTGAGCAGTCCCTGATCTATCTGAATGATATAATCACAGTGAGTTATATTGTAATGACATTCTACAAGGATCCAAACATCCAGGAACCATTGGATAATTTATTATAAAGCCTTATGTTAGCTGTTTTTCAAATAATATACTCAACATATTTTCCCTTCAACTTCTAATAATTATAGACTTTTCTCTGTGTTTCTAGACTCTGATCACTCTGGAATCTACTTATATTCTATTTATAAATTTGTAAATACATTTATAAGTATTTACTTACAGAGACTGGAGCGGTGGCTCAGCGGTTGGAGTGTTTGCCTGGCATGCACAAGGACCTGGGTTCAAGCCCCAGCACCAGGCATGCAACAAGGTATCAGAGAAACAAAGGCCAGATGAGAAAATAAAGTTGATTTTTTTCTCTCTCTAAAAAGTGCTTACTTATGAATGTACTCTTTTCCCTGCATTTATATATATAGGAGACATGATAAAATATAGCATTGTCACATATTTAATGTAGTATATATGACCTGTTGTGGATTAACTATTAGATCACTTTCTTCAAGTTTCAGAACACTTTGTCTTAGAAGATTTCTGGAGTTTGAAGAAAAATGTAGTGAGCACATTATTTTAAATAGAACTAAGATGTGGTTTACATATACATTTATCCTGTTTATAGTTCTTGGCTTTTTAGATACCCTTTGTTAAAGAAGTTGGGGAAAAGTTCATTTATTTGAGTGAATGGTGATGACGTCAAGGTTCAGTGGTTCTTGCTTTAAGGAGATCATCTGCTGAGACAAAGTTTTTAAGGACCTCTGCGTTGGATTGACCTGGGGAGGCTTATTAAAAGAACATATTTCTGGGCCTTACTCCAGGTTGGCTAAAGCAGAACTTTAGACTCTACATTTCAATCAAGCTCCCCTGGTGATTCTTAGGCACCCAAGATTCATTGGGTTAAAAGTGACAGTTTTTACAAGTCCCCCACTGCATGATACAAGCAGATGTGTGGTGAGTGGCAAATTCAATAAGTCTCTTACTCTCTAAAGCCAACAAATAAAACAGTTAAGTAGAGGTAACAGCTCGTTCAGAACTGGGAACATCCTTTGGGAGCTGCTTTTATAAGGGAGTACTTGCAATTTGGTTCCTGGAGGTTTTGCCTTGTAATAATAACAGACTAATAACAACAATGATAAAATACCTAGCAGAAATCGAGTGCTCATTAAATGTTAAATGGTGTCCTAAGCATGTGACATGAACAAGTATCTAATCCTCCCAACAACTCTAAAAAGTATCATGATTATACCCATTTTACAGATGAGAAAATTGAGGCACAGAAAGCCAATTATCTTACATAAAATCACACAGACAGAAAGAAGCACAGCAGGGATTTCATATTCAAGTAGGCCAACCTCTCAGCCTGCAAGTGTGACCACTGAGCCTTGTGCCAGACAATATTTGTTCTTCTGAGAGAGTGAATAATGGACTCTGGACTTGCAGTAAATGAGAGCCTTTGCTGAGAATGATCAATTTGTAAATGAGGAATGTGAAATCATTGAGCTCCTATTATATGCCAGGCACTATTTTAAACCCTGAGTACATGAAAATGAAGAAAGCAGTGTGTGTCTGATCTCAAGGAGCTCCTAGTCCTTATGGGGAAGTCAAAAGCCACATCATCACAAATGTCCCCTTGAACTCACTGCTCTGCTGAATGAAGCAGGAAGACTGGTTTGCACAGGGCACCAAGGGGTTTTCTCCATGACATCTGGGGCATCACATGGGTTCAGAAGGGTTTGTAAAGTGAACTTCTCTATGTGACTTGAGCTTTTCAGAGCAGGGCAACTGAATTGCAAGAGGGTGCTTCTATCCGAGAAGGGTTATCGGAAAATGAAAGTTTTAGGAGAACTAGGCAGAAGCCACATGGCCTTTTATGACCCAGGGCTGCAAATCATTCCACCTTCCTGCCACCCAATGCCACCATGCTGCATATGGAACCCAGGACCTCACACTTGCTAGGCAAGTGCTCTACCACTGCAGTACATTCCTAGTTCTTTTTTCAAATTTTTATTTTGAGGAAGGGTCCTCACTTAGCTGCTGAGGCTGGCCTTGAACTTGTGATCCTGCTGCCTCAGCCTCCCAAGTAGCTGGGATTACAGGCGTGCACACCTAGCCTGGCTTCACCCAGTCATATTTCCACCAAACTGGTCTAAACCACCAATAGCCTGCTCAGATTCAAAGAGACAGGTCATAGATTCCCATGAGTTTTGTTTCACAAATATTAGACTTTAAAAGGAGAATTTGTTAATCAAAGAGAATGAGTAACTCTGGACATTTGTTTGCTACAGTTGGTGGCACAGAGGTTTTGTTTTCATTGTTTGTTTGTTGTTTGTTTTTTAGTGTCTCCCGTCCTATACAGTGACCAATGGTTTTGACTGGTGGGGGCTGGGAGAATATTTTAGGAATTGCCTCACTTCCTCAGGTGAACTAGAACTCTGGTGGTGGGAACCAGGTATCCACATTTTAACAAGCCCTCTGGGTAATTTTTATGTGAGCTGAAGTTTGAGAAACACATCATACTGTACAGCACAGAGGCCAGTAATGCTGAGAAATCGAAAATCCCATGCTAAATTGGGAGACCTTTGCTTCCTTTCTGGCAGACTTATACCCCTCAACCCTTCTTCCTACCCTTTATCCTTTGCTACCATTTTTTTTAGTACCTGGGATTGAACCCAGGGCACTTAACCACCGATCCACATCCGCAACTCTTTGTTTATTTATTAATTTATGTGCCAGGGATTGAACCCAGTGGTGCTTAACTACTGAATCACATCACCACCCCATTTTTATATTTTGACACAGAGTCTTGCTAAATTACTCAGGTCTCACTAAGTTGCTGAGGCTGGCTTTGAACTTGCAATCTTCCTGTTTCAGCCTCCCAAACCTCTGGGATTACAGGTGTGCACCACCGTGACCAGTTCCTTTACTACCTTTTCTTCAAGGGTAGAGTATTGGAGGATTTTTTTCTTGAAATACCTCATCAAAGCAGCAGACCTGAAATGGTTTCCAGAGGCTCCTGTTAGGCTCTCTGGGAAGGACGTTAAGCTGAAATCCAAGCAGAATGTATCCAAGCAGAGTCCACTACGCTCTTTTCCTCCCTGAACCAGTATTTTCTTCCAGGAACTTTCTATCGGAAGCAGTGACAACTAAACCCAGGTAGAAAGTGCTGTGGCATTTCTATCCTAGGGATGCAATAACCATTTTCTGCTAGTCAGGCGACTCTTATTTTACACATAACTATGTCAGCACTTTGCAGTTGATGATCCTGCTTCACTTTAGATTCATTCATTTTGTGAGTTCCCTTTCATATTATTTCAAATGTGTTTATTGTATTTTGCCCCATGTCATGCATCATACTTAGAAAGTTTACAGAGTTAGAGTGCAAAAACATCGCCACATTTCACATTGTTCAATTTTTTAATCTTGTTTTGGTTTCATTTTTGATATTTGGAACCATCTCTCCTGGCCTGTTACATGATCATCATTCTGCCTGCATTTCTTGCGTCTCAGTGTGGCAAAAGCTATTGCCCCAATATATTGCTACAACCTAAAAGCAAATGTGTCAGTACTATAGAAAGTGTGGAGAAACATACTTTCCATGTACTGTGGAAGCACAGGGAACCAAAAAACATGTCTAGTCACTTATCAAGGATCACCAATCTGTCATGTCAAGAGGAATAAAATAAACAAAAAGAGAAGAGAACAAAAAAGAAAGAAAGAAAGAAAGAAAGAAAGAAAGAAAGAAAGAAAGAAAGAAAAAGAAAGAAAGAAAGAAAGAAATGTGTAGGTGATGCTGGTGCACAGTTTTTTTGTTTGGGTTTTTTTAGATGCTGAGGATGGAACCCAGGACCTCACACGTGCTGGGTAAGCTCTGTACCACTGTACTACATTCCCAGGCCTTTAAAAAAGTTTTGAGATAGGGTCTTGATTAGTTTCACAGGCTGACCTTGAACTTGCAATCTGCCTGCCTCAGTCGCCCCAGTAGCTGGGGTTACATGTGTGTACCACCACAACTGGCTACAATTATTTTTAGACTAGTTTCAGTATGAAATGAGTTGATGCATTTCAGATGTAGCCAGTATGACCAAGGAGCTAAATTCTACATTTTCTTTTCTTTTTTCTTTCTTTCTTTCTTTCTTTCGAGAGAGAGAGAGAGAGAAAGAGAATCAATTTTATTTAGTTTTCATGTGGCTGTCATTGCTCTGACACTTTGCTGTGCAAGTGACGCTGGGGTTTGAACCCACATACTTGCCCATGCCACGCAAGTGCCATAACCACTGAGCCACCACCACTCCAGCCCCTACATTTTATTTCTTGATTTATATTTCTTGCTGTACTGGGTATGAAACCCAGGGCCTGGTTCATGCTAGGCAAACACTCTAACACTGAGCTACATCCCCATCCCATGAACTTCTTTGTTAGCAGACATTTGGGGAAAACTACCACACAGAAAGCAGAGATCAAACAAGCAAATTTGCAGAATCTAGGGACTCAGAAGAAACACAAAATTCAGGGTACCTAAGAAAACTTCAACAATGACAGTTATGATGACAACAAAAGTCAAATAATAATGAATGCTCCTAAATATATAAGAGAAGGCACTGCATTCATGACACAAGAACACAATCTGATAGAGTGAGTGGAGAAGCATAAGCTATTGGAAATTAAAGTAGGGTGTTTAAAATTTTTAGTAGAGGGTTGAGGGTGTAGCTCAGTGGTAGACTGCATGCTGAGCATATTCAAGGCCCTGGGTTCCATCCCCAGGACTGAAAAAAAATTTTTTTTAACTAGACGGTTGCCGGATGCAATTAAAAATAATGTCTCGGGGCTGGAGCGCTGGCTCAGCAGTTACAGCGCTTGCCTGGCAAGCGCGAGGATGTGAGTTCAAACCCCAGCACCACGTACACAACGAAGTGTCTGAGGAATGAAAGTCACATGAAAAACTAAATAAAGATTGTTTCTCTCTTTCTCTCTCTCTGTCCCCTTTCTTTAAAAAAATAAAATAAAAAAATAAAAATAATGTCTCAAAACAGCAAAAAGTCTTGGGAATGAAGTACAGGGGAAAACAATAAGAAAATCAGGTGGAAGGTACATTTTGCCTTCTTCACCACTTCCCCTACATCGAAGCAGATCTGGTATTCAGCAAGTACTAAGGTGAGAGCTCCCTTGGGTACCTATATGGTTTTTGTTGTTTTGTTTGTACCAGGAACTGAACCCAGTGGCACTAAACCACTGAGCCACATCCCCAGCCCTTTTAATTATTTTCATTTTGAGACAGGGTCTCACTAATTGCTTAGGGGTTCACTAGGTTTGCTGAAACTGGCTTCAAACTTGTGATCTTCCTGCCTCAGCCTCTGGAGCCTCTGGGATTTCAGGCGTGCAACATTGCTCCCATCTTGGGCACCCACATGTGCTATGCATGGAGCCTTTTCACCCTGTGGATCTCACTCATGTAGGCTCTAATGCAATGTCTGAGCCACTCAGAGAGAAGTCCTTGAGGGTTGTGTTTTCATCAAAAATAACATTGAAGAACCACTGGATGTCAAGAGCCAAATTCAAGGTGGGTTCCCCAAAGAGAGGCCAGAGTCAAGAGAGGTCTAAATGACCTGAGGAAGGCAATGCAAAATAGTTTAAGTTTTATTTTATTGTCCCCTCCTATGCATCCTAGAAGAAGGGAAAGAGAAAGACAGATGGACAGAGACAGGAAGAAGGCCCAAAGAGGGCTAGGTCACATATTTGAAAGCTGAAGTTACAGCTCTCAAAAATGGCTGTGGAAGTTTCTAAGTGCAGGGGTGGCTAACATTCAATTGTAAATGTGTGAATTGCTGCAAGACAGACTTCCTCCTTCTCTCCAGACTGTCAGTAATAAAACCAGCTACACTCACATGACTTTGTGTTAATGGGTTGATTTTTTTTAGATGGAGTCTATACTGATTAGGCTGGTCTCAAACTCCTGGGCTCCAGAGATCTTCCTGCCTCAGCACCCTGCCCAGCAGCTGGGGCAGCAGGTACACCACCACACCTAACTACTAGTTTGATTTCTGGATATCTGTGAATATGGAGGGAAGAACAGAGATGACCTATGTTGCACAGGAGTGAGATCCAAGGCAGAAGTAATTCAGGAGAAGCAAGAGCTTGTGGCTAGCCATGACCAGGAGAAACAACCCCTTCCCTGTACTCTTGCTTCCTCAAATCCAGAGTGGCTAGAGTGATTTGAGATCCTCTGGACACACGGCCATTTGAAACTCCAGGTTAGGGTGATTTCAGCTGACATTGTCATTTCATGAACACAATATCACTTAAACTCATGACCAATCTGCCAGTGACTCATTAGTGTCCTGATTTTCTTTTTTTAAAATTTTTATTCAATAAACATGGTCTTACAACTAGGAGGGGTTCATCGTCAAACAATCAAGAACAAAAGTGTAATGACAGAACAAGCCAATACTGGTGCCAGACCATGGTTTCCCCCCTTTGGGTTCCCAATGGTTCCATGTTTAACTCTACCTAAGCCCCAAGTTAATTGGACTTCTCCTGAAAGTCAGAGGTTCCCCTCAGATTAGATTCCCCCATACAACCTCCCTCTGGTCTCCTTGATTTTCAAGAGGACAGAACTTAAGAGAGTTTAAAATGGAGGTTAGATAACTTACCCAAGGTGCTTGGGTTTTCAGGGGTTGGGGGAATTCGGAGCCAGGCCTCATTGGTTCCAAAGCTTGAGCTTCTCTCATTACACCAGAGCCTGCAGCGAGGAATGAAGGGTCAAGTTCAGCCTCTCCCCCTTTGGCTGAAGGGCTTACACTTCTGAGATGTTGGGTTTTGATACGGCTGAATATGCTCTAGGGTGGAGTAACTTTTAGTTTATGGATAGGTGTCTGTCTCTATCTTTAATCTCTCCTGGTTGCTTGAAGGGTTTTCTTCTGCCCTCCTCTTCCTCTTCTTCCTCCTCCTCCCCTCTTCCTCTTCTTCCCTCCCCCTCTTTGTTTTCCTCCTCTTTTCTTCTTCTCCATTCAAAACCTATTTTATTTCCTTCCATAAGCAAGAAAGTACGAGACATAGACAGCCTCATTTATTTTAACTATAAAGGAAGAGCCCTGGGAAGTTAATCAGACTGCCAGGAATGTGGAATTTGCTGATGAATGGACATTTGGCTGAGCATAGTAAATTCTCAGCTAATTGAAAGCAGATAACAAGAGTAATGCATCCACCTTGAAAAACATCAAACTCCTAATAAATAATTGGAAATGGCAATTTTTCGACATATGAACTGAGGGAGAAAAGTCTTAAATAAATTCTGGACTAATTCCTGTCACATATATTATACTGTATTTAGCAGTTGTGCTATATGAGAAGATTAAAAGCTATAAATCTCCTCGCAACACCATCTACAGCAGTGTTTTAAATCCAGAATAAATAAGAGTGGGGTTCTTAGAATGCCTTGTAGAATATTGACTTCTATGGTTTTAGTTTTTTGTGTGAAGGGGGAGGGTGTTATTTCTCTCTCTCTGAGCTCAAAGTCAGAGGAAACCTATAAGAGATCTAGTGAATCATTATAATTACCTTATTGCTGCCACAAAGCACACCTTCCATAAAGTTCTTGCTAACCCCAGTGCAATCTGTGAACCACAAAAAGCATGGGCATCACCTGGGAGCATGTTAGAAATGCAGAATTCAGAACGTCATGGAAGAGCACCCGAATGAAGAATCTGCATTTTAGCGGGATCCCCAGGGGATTCGTGTGCATGCTAACCTTCAAGAAGTGTTGCTCTTATGTTCAATCCGGGACAATTCTAGATAACTTGAGTGATAACAGAGCCGAGTGGATTCTTCCAGGATTGCTCTCAGCCCAGGCTCTGGTGTAAGTCTAATGCTCAGGCTGTTTGCTCAGAAAGACCTTCATTATCTTCTTGCCTTGTCCTAGGATCTGGCCTCCTGCATAAGCCCTGCATCAACACTGATTTCCAAAAGCAAGGGCCTTGTCCTGTCCCCTTACTCCTACTCCCCATTTCAGTCTCTCTCTGAGTCCCTAAGCTGGGCCCCATTTCCTCTGAAGTGGAAATCCCTAGCCAGACCCTTCCTTGGCCTCCTAGGTCTTCTCCAGATTGTCTCAGGTCTGTGTACCTAGGTCCTAGCCTGTTACAAGCTTTGTTGTATGGTCCCTGTCGGCCTAGCTGGTAAAGCCAGGAGATTGTAGTGGTAGAAGTTTCATCTGTCCCTGCTCTGGAATCCTCTTGGATTTCTGGATGATGCAGACTTATGAAAATTTCTAAAGTTAGTTACTTTTAAGAACAGTATCTTATCCATCATTTCTTGAACACCTGCTCTGTGTTTGGGTTCTCCGATAGACACTTGGCTTTTATTATCTCATTCATTTCTCATAATAGTCCAACAAGATGTGTTTTGAAATTGGTATTGAGACACATTGTATAGTAAAATGCACAGATGTTAAGAATACAGTTAGTTGAATTTTGATATATGTATACATCTGTGTAACCTCGATTTGTGGGAATCCACAGATTAATTTTCACTGTTCTTTTTTGTTGTTGTTGTTTGTTTTTTAAATTTTCACTGTTCTGAAAGTACAGTACATGTAAATGGAATCACAGTGGATATCCTTTTGTGTCTGGCTCCTCTTCCTCCTACTCCTCCTCCTCCTCCTCCTTCTTCAGATTCTTCAGAAAGAGGGACAGTGAGAGAGAGAGAGACAGAGAGAGAGACAGAGAGGTATAGAGAGAGAGAGAGAGAGAGAGAATCGATTTTATTTAATTTTCATGTGGCCTTTGTTGCTCCGATACTTCGTTGTGTACCTGTGCTGGGGTTTGAACCCATGTCCTTGTGCATGCCAGGCAAGTGCTGTAACTGCCGAGCCACCACTCCAGCTCAAGTGTCTGGCTTCTTTCAATCAACAGGAGCACTGTGAGAGGTGTCCATGTTGTGCATACCAGGAATTCCTAGTGAGATAGCTTAATCTCCATACTACGTGTGAATAAACAGAGGATTGGAAAGATTGGCTGACTTGCCCTGCTCATATGAGAAGGGGTAATATTACAATCTAGGCCTCCCTGACACAAGCACCATCTAAAACTCTCCTTCAGGTTGCATCACACCAAGTCTTTGTGATTATATTTTTCTTAATGACCCCTGTTCTTTATATTTGGAGATCCTTTTTAATTCTCACCACTGGCTGCTTTGCCCTAGCTTTTGGTAATGAGTTTCTGTTTCACCTGGATGGGTTTGTGATGTCCAGAGCTGACTGGGAATCTTTCAAGGTGATTTTATCAAGACCTTTTTGGGAGGAAGTGTCCTAACGTGACCACCTAGGTATAGTCTAGGACAGAGCTAAGGTGGAGTCCCCATCTGGGGTCCCTCAGACATGGAAACTTCCTCCTTAAGTTCAGATTGGGGAATGTGATGGTTAATTTTATGTGTCAACTTGACTGGATCATGGTGCATCCAAATATTTGGCTAAACATAAACACCCAAATACTGGATGTGTCTGTGTCATAGTTTAGATCTTAAATGTTCCCAAAGGCACATGTGTTGAAGGTTTGGTCCCCAGCTGATGGTACTGTTGGGAGGTGGTAGAAATTTTAGGAAGCAGTACTAGTTGGAGAAAGTATGTCATTTGGGGCATGTCCTTGAAGGGAATATCTTTTCCCCTGGCTCCTTTTTCTTCTCTTCTCTTCTTCTTCTCCTCCTCCTCCTCTTCCTCATCCTCCTCCTCCTCCTCCTCCTCCTCCTCCTCCTCCTCCTCCTTCTTCTGCTTCTGCTTCTGCTTCATCTTCTTCTTCTTCTTCTTCTTCTTCTTCTCTCTCTCTGTCTCTGTCTATTCCACTACATGCACCTCATCATGATGTTCTGCCTTACCACAGGCCCAGAAACAATGGAGTGAAGTGACCATAGACTAAAGCTTCTAAAACTGTGAGCCAAAATAAATATTTCCCCCTATAAATTATATCTCTCAGGTATTTTGTCATATCAATGGAAAGCTGACTAAGCTGATTAACATAGTCCGTAAATAAAGATGCTGCTAGATGAGGTTAGCATTTGAATTGGTAGACTGAGTAAAGTCCTCTCCATTGTGGGTGGGCATCATTCAATTTGTTGAGGTCCTGAATAGAACCAAAATGTAGAGGAGGGAGGAATTTGCTTTCTGCCTGACTGCTTGAGTTTCAACATCAGTCTTTTCCTGCCTTCTAATTGGACTTACACTATCAGCTCTACTGACTCTCAGGCCTTTGAACTCATATTGGGACTACACCACTGGCTTTCCTGGGTTTCCATCTCTGTATGTCTGTCTTTGTATTTCCATCTATATCATCAATATCTATATCTATCTCTCTGTATATCTCTGGAGACTCCTAACACAGGAGACATTTTTTTAATTGAGAAATTTATTTTTTGAACAACCATACAAGATTTAAACAAAATAATATAAAATGTGTATAGTTTCTGGATACTAGATTTACCCCCAAGAGTGCCCCCTCAGTTACCCACCCTTATCCCTCCCTTCCCCTTCCCACAATATCTCTAAAAATGTATTAGATTGTGTAACATTACCCATTATCTGGATTTAGCACGTGATAACAGGCCTCCTTTCTCAATGGCCAGGGCCTAGTCCCAGCCACAGGAGACATTTTTAATATCCTATTAATAATGCCTCAATAATTTTACCACTATTTCCTGTGGGGAGGGGTGAGAGAGAGAGAGAGGAGTCTTTATCTGTCAGATGAGGAGAGAATCACAACTCCCATATCACAACCCTCATTGAGTTTGCAGGCTGATCAAAACAGAAAATAATACAAAATGACTTGTAAACTGTAAAATACTCTATAAAACTAAACTGTTGCTGCAGTTCCTTACCTTTAGATTATGGGTTGCTTCAAAGTGAGACTCCAGCTCAAAGGATAAATTTCTAATTCCACATTCAGAAAGAACAAACTGACTACAATACTGGTGCTGTGTGATTTCCTCCCCCCTTAGGACTTACTTTTATGAATGTAAAGATATGCTTATGTTATTACTTTTAACTCCTACAAGAATTTCCCACCAAGATAACCTAGTATACCAATTTATTTCAGTTTTTCCATTTAATATGGAATAGAAATGCAGAATAATTAAAATAATTATTAAAGAATGATTTACACAAGAGAGTCGCTTTTTTGTGCCATGCCAGGGTAAGAAAAGTATAAGAAAAATCTGGGGTTTGGGTTGAGTAGAAGAAACATTTTTCTGACAGAGATAATTATTTAATTGAAATGAATTAACATTAGGAGAATTCTTGGCAACTGTTTTTTTCAATTCACAATAGGTTAATCATTTCCAGTAAGATTAAACTTGTAATTTCCTTAGAAACCATTACTTAAATATTCCTATTTTTCTTTTTGCCTATTGTAAAACTCCTAGTTTCTTTCATTTTCCTTCATAGATTTTATACATAGACTATTCCATCATCCCTGTAGTTTTTCATATAGTCTTTCTGAATTTTTAAATGGTAAAATTCAGAAGGGGATACTCTACCATGAAATGATTCTTTTCGACCCCATGTGCAATATTCCTGCTTAATATGGTCTCTCTTGGACCTTGATTAAATGACAAAGCTGCTTAGCTAACATGTTTGGGAGTTAAGTCTGCAGATGTTTTAGTCATGTAATGGCATGGCAATCTTGACTTTTATTGTATTGAGTTTATTTTTATGTATTGAATCTGAGCAATTATATTTACTGATCTTCTTCCTCTTGGCTTCTGACTGTTTCTCTGGTTTTATTAGGAAATTTGGATACTGTGGTCCCCAGATGATAAATTCTTCCCTGGCTTTTCCCATGCCCAGAATGTTGTATTGTATACACATGTTAAGCAGACTTATTATTATGTTCCTGGTCATTGATAGAAAGGCTAAAGTATAATAGATCCAAAACTGACCTGAAGGGGCATCATTCAAGAGTGAGGCTTCATACTCCTTTGTCAGTGGTAGTTGAGTATAGCTACCTATGATTGTGTAACAACTCTACTCCTCAATAAAAAAAAATAAACAAAAACAAAACACAAAAGAGTACTGTTTATTTCTTGTGCTTTGGGCAAGCTACATGGTGGCTCTTGATGGGCAATTTAGATGAAGTTGCTCTATAAATGTGATCATTTGTGCTGTTTCCAAACTCTCATGAGAAGAGTAATATGAGAAAGTTTGGATGGAAAGATCTATATTTTAAAAGCAAGCTTTGGGGGCTGGAGCACTGGCTCAGCTGGAGAGCTTTCCTGGCATGCATGAGGACCTGGGTTTGAACCCCAGCACCACATACACAACTAAGTGTCAGAAGAACAAAACCCAAATGAAAATCTAAATAAAATTGATACTCTCTTTCTCTCTCACACAGTCTCCCTCTCTTAAAAAAAAAAACAAGCTCTGCCACTTATTAGCTGAAGGGTCTTTGATAATTCACTTACCTTCTGTGAGCTTCAGTCTCTTCATTAATAAAATGGAGATAATAATGGCAACAATAATGGCAATGTTGTTAGGGTTAATGGAGTTTGTAAAGTGTCTGACACATCCAGGAGACAACTGTTTGGTGAGCACTCCATTCCTAATGCATCTCTGGGTATAATGTTAAAGTTTGTGCCCTTTCCAAAATCTGGGTGGTCTGAAGCATGTGCATTTTTTTCAATTTACTACTGAATGTGTTCTAAAAAATTAAAAGATCAAAGGCTCTTGAAAGTGAAAAGCAAATATACACACATTATCTATGCAATGATTTTAGATGGGAAATTCTATTGTGTTAATTCTTTACAAAGCTAGGTTATTTTCCTATATCCATTTTTTCTTAGAGCTAAAGTTTGTCTTCCTCTAATTTTATTCCAGTATTTATTTATTTATTCAAATCAATTTTATTTAATTTTTCAGATGGCTTTCATTACTCTGAGACTTTGTTGTGTACGTGGTGCTGGGGTTTGAACTTGCATACTCCCACATGCCAGGTAAGCATCATAACCACTGAGCCACCATGCCAGCCATTATTCCTGTATTTAAAAATTGGAAATAACATGGATAGTTTTGTAATTTCCAGGACCATCCCTTTTCAATTTTTGTTATGTAGTATTTACAAGACAGGCCCTTTTTTTAAATTCCCACACCTAACTTTTTCAGTACAAACCTTTTTGCACATGGTGGGCCAGTCACTTTCCCATATGTCCCGAAATGGCTTCTCCATTTGGGGCATGACCTGTCTTTGTTTTTAGTTTAGTGGGCACTCATTCATGGGTAGTTTAATATACTGTAGGTCATTAATCAAGATATTAAATCAGGACTTATCCAACAGTGAACCCCCTTCCCCATTACAATGAGGAAAGGAACACTGTGTTATCACAACAAACTATCTTCTTTCCACAAATTATGGAAATGGTGGTCCAGTGAGTGTTGAGTATGTCACACATCTAGTCTTTAATTATCAATTTGTTCCAGAGCCCAAAGGAATGTTTGTTTGCATCAAGCTGAATTTGGTTTGAATTTGGACTTGGAGGTTGTTCCAATGGATTCATGCAGATTAAAATGTCACAAACAAAGAGATATTGGGATAAGGAAAAGTGTCCTGTTTAAACTCACCCTTTCATGGTTTTCCAGTTTGTGAAAGAGATATCTGTCAAAGCTGCTGAGAGTCACCTTCAGATGAGCACTTATTTGCTATCTTTATTAATGGCCTAGAGCATAAGCTTCCAACACAGACATTAGTGGATCTAGGTATTGATCATCAATGGCTGGTGATATCACAAAGAGACAACTAGATGTTATATTGTTCCTGATGGAAGAATACACCACCACTTATGAAGTAGTGTTATCAAAAAGGACAAACCCAAATTTGATTAAACTTCTAGATCCCACTACCAATTTATAAGAAATAAGAAGACAGGGCACATATTAAATGACATCATAAAGGAGCAGTCAACAAAATGCAGACTGCAGGGAGTCTACGGAAGAAATGATCCCGTGTCTTCACAAATTGAAAGGAAGGAAGGAAGGAATAAAGACAAGATCCCTACAAAATTAAGAAGATATGAAAGGCAAATTATTCAAGCATGGTATGTTGACTTTATTTAGATACTTCTTGAAACAAAAAGTAGTTAAAAATCATGAGATAAATGGAAAACTGAGCAATTACTGGAGTTTGATGATCTTAAGTACTCATTAATTTTAAGGTATGATACTAGTATTATTTTTGGTTTAAAAGAGGCTTTATCATTTGGAGATGCAGATCAAAATATTTATAGGGATGATGTTCTGATCATATCAGTCTGTAATTTGCAGCAAAATAATATGGGAAAGGGAGAAATTACTAAAGGTATGGATGAAAGAAGATTGGTAATTATAAAAGTTGGGTAATAGGGATTTGTTGTGCTATTCTCTTCACTTTTGCATTTGCTTAAAGTTTTCCACAATAAACAGGTAAACAAAGGCATTGTGAGAGCCTAAATATCAAGAAAGAAA
>PVKS010042591.1:0-15323 GCA_004027875.1 Aplodontia rufa | reverse complement strand
AACCAATTTTATTTAGTTTTTTCATCTGCCCTTTGTTGTGTATGTGGTGCTGGGGTTCAAACTCACATCCTTGCGCATGCCAGACAAGTGCTCCAACCGCTGAGCCAACCACTCCAGCCCCTCCATCTTTTTTTTTTTAATGAGAGAGGGAGAGAGAGAGAGAGAAAATCAACTTTATTTAGTTTTTCATGTGGCCTTCGTTGCTCAGATGCTGGTTGTGTATTGGTGGTGGGGTTCGAACCCGCGTCCTTGTGCATGCCAGGCAAGCACTCCAACAGCTGGCTGAGCCACCGTTCCAGACCCTCTGTGGTTCTTAAAGTGCATCCCTGATCAAAGCCGCAGCTTCACTTGGAAACTCCTTACATAGGCAGATTCTCTGGCCCCATCCCAGAGCTGCTGAATCCCCAGGGGATTCAGATGCATTTCCACTGGGGGCGGGGGATGGGGTGTGGGGGAGGCCACCCAAATTGCAGGTGTGAGGCGCTTAGTCAACAAGACCACAGCACTGGGGACTCACACAACAACCTGATGTGCTGTGGTCAGGGAGGCAGGTAGCCCTGGTGTAGGCAGGGCAGCCCCTGGGGTGGGGGAAGAAGCCCAATTATTTCCAGAACAGCCAGAGTGGAACCAAAGCTGGGACACAGGATCTTGACCAGCAGGAGTGGGTGCCAGACTGCGGAGCTTTGTGACTTAGAGATCAACACAAAGCCGGCTGCTATCAAAGCAGCAAACACTGGTTAGGGTCATGTTTGTTCCAGTACCATGTGAGGTCCAGGGGAAGAGAGGAAGTGATAGACAGAATGTGGTTGTCACAGTTGGAGGGGAAGGGCAGGCAACTGCAGCTCCCGCGGGGCACAGGGCTTGAGCAGGCTGGAGGATCCCAGCTGTGGGAAGGGGATCCTGGGGAGGTGTCCACCGGGCCCAGCAGCAGGACCCAGCAGGGCAGGACTGGAGAAGAGGAAGGAAGTGACCGAACAGGTAGAGTGGCCCATGCCAGTGGGGTGTAAGGACAAAAGTCTTCAAAGCACCAGGAAGTGAGTGAGTGGGGAAAGTCCAATGGGCAATTCCTACTCACAGCAGGGATGGGTCAGGGAGGTGACTCAGCCTGTCTGGCTATCTTCAGGGGTGGGGGGCAGGGCAGAAGAGAAGTTATTGCTTCTGACTGTAATAATAACAGATATGGCAGAACATACAAAATGTCCTACAAAATATAAAGAACACAAAAATCTCCCATAGAGGTTTGGTACATTTCTTTCCACCACATTTTCCAGACACACATGTAAACAATTAACCAAATTCGAGTCCTGCTGGGTATGCAGACAGTGTTGGGTCATGTATTTCAGAAATTTCCCTGAGCGTATCTTATTTTTCTCATCATGCGTCCTGATAATTCCCTAACCATGTGATTTTTACTATCAATGTCTTGGTCACTTACGGATTTCACTCTTGTAAAATAATGTTGCACTGTAAGTCTTTGTCCATAAATCTTTGGGTCCTGTCTCTGTTTCTTGTTTAATTCCTTCTGATTTTTGAGTTTAGTGGGTCAAAGGGTGTAGACTTTATCAAATCCATTAATAACACAAAATTTGCCAGTTGTTCCCAGGATGAGAACACCTGCCTCATGACTTTGACAGTATTGAGTATTATTAAAATAAAACAAAACAAAAATACACAAAAGTCTTTTCATTTCATCTTCTTTTAAAGAGAGGGACAGTGAGAGAGAGAATCAATTTTATTTAGTTTTTCTTGTGGCTTTCATTGCTCCCACACTTCGTTGTGTACGTGGTGCTGGGGTTCAAACCCAAGTCTTCATGCCTGCCAGGCAAGCACTGTAACTGGAGGGGCACTGCTCCAGCCCTCATTTCTTCTTCTTTAAAAAAAAAAATTAAAAATGTGGTGCTGGGAACCCAACCAAGAAATGCTAGGCAAATGAGCTACCACTGAGCTACATCCCTAGCCCTATTTGTGTATTTATTTATTATTCTGAGACAGCTTGGCTTATTTGCCAAGGCTGGCCTTGAACTTGCAATCCTCCTGCCTCAGCCTCCCAAGTCTCTAGGATTATAATAGGTGTGTATTATCAGACCCAGCACACACATTTCCATTTTGATAGACAAAAAAATGACATCTAATTGTTTTAATGTGAATTTATTTCTCCTATCAGTGAGGTTGAAATTTTGGATACATCTTTCCCTTTTATGTTTTGTTTCTTTCTGCTTTGCTCCACTTAAATCCCCTATTTATTGCAAATTCAAATTTTTTTTTGTCTGTTCCATTAGGCAGAAATCAAAAAAGACTGTTTTTGAGTCATAGTGACCCCTAGTGGTAGAGGCTGGTAATGTTTCAGTTAATTTCAGATAAGGCCCGTTTGAGATCTTGGCATCCCACAGCCACCACAATGGAAGACGCTGGAGACCCCTGGTACATTTAATGAAGAGGGATGCTATAGTCAGATAAAGCAAGAAAGAAAGTAGCATGGGTCACCAAAGAGTCATTTTTAGAGTTGAAACTAGAATCCGTATCTGAATGGAAAAAAATCCAGCAACTGTCTTTGATAACAGATCATCCGTGCCAGGGGCTGAGGTTGCCCTGGAAGGAGGTCTGGGCCTCCCCTGTGGGGAGGAGCTGGGGACTGGCCTTAGTGAAGTGCCTCCCGCTCACTCGAGGGAGAGGGTGTGGATCACCTGCTCTTCCCAGGCCCAGACCAGGGAAACCGTGGGGATTCCGGGTGGGAAGGACTTCTCAGGGCTCTGTGCACCTGCTGCGGCCTCTCTGATGCGTTTGTAACCCAAGAACGTGGATGACATTGCACACAGCGCTGTAGCTGGGGCAGCGTGGACACGGTGCCTGGAGCTCATGTGCTCTTGTTGGCTGTGGTCCACAGATCTTGGGATCCTCCTTGGTATGGCCTTGGGGAACGAGGGTGTGGAGGTGTGGCCCTTGACCCAGAATAAAGAGTGCACCGTCACGGGCTTCCTGCGGGACAAGCTGCAGTACAGGAACCGGCTTCAGTACATGGTAACCGCACGGGCACCACCAGCGCTCCTGCTCCCCAGCCCATGGCTTAGCTGGCACGGGGCTCTGGATATTCAGGGACCGACCCCCCCAAATCTGAGCCCCAGAATTTCCTGGCTCCCTTCTCCACCTTCTCCAACATGTAATCAGCGTGTCTCAGGGTCACCTACTGGCCCCCTCTGCCACGTCCCAGGGCTCCCACCCTCTGCTCCTTGACCTGATCTTTGAATGCCACCTGCACAGGGCAATTCCCTGTGACTCAGGAATGGTATCCAGCCACGCCTTAGGGGAACCCCAGGCACTTAATAGCAGTGGAGACCAAGACCTACTGATTGGGATGTTTGGTCCTTTTGGAGAGTAGAGAGTGGGACTCCGAGTGCATGTTTTTAAAAACAGCCTGACGGAGGTATAATTCACATGCCGTGAATTCACATGCCGTGGGCTTCACTCATTTAAAGGGTACAACTTGCTGATTTTTAGTGTGTTCACAGAGTTGTGCAACCATCACCTTTGGAAGTTGTAGAACATCTTTTTCATCCCCCAAATAACACATTGTTTTTGAAGTAGCACAGCCTTATACTGGGTCCCCAACTTCTGTTTAAACAGGAACTATGTTTTTGGTTTCAATCTCCCTGTGTCCCAGAGGAAAGTGAGCTGTAAAGACCTGTTGAGAGCCAGGGAGGTGGCCTCTGTGGAGGGCGTCCTCTGCCACCACAGGCTGGGCCAGGCCCTCTCCTGTGCTGGCATGTACCTGGGCTGGGGCCACTTGTCCATGCCATTCTGCCTCTGACCTCACGGTTTGTTCCTCTCCAGAAACACTACTTCCCCATCAACTACAGGATCAGCGTGCCTTACGAGGGGGTGCTCAGGATCGCCAACATCACCAGGCTGGTGAGGAGACCTCTGCCTCCCTGTGGGCCCCAGCCTGAGAGGCACTTGGGTCTTGGCAGGTCCTCCCACTGGCCTTTTACCAGCCCTTTGAGCCAGCCCGCCCTTGATCTAGGACTCAGGTTGCCCAATGTCCACAGTGGACCCCTGTGGTTACTTCCAGTAGGGGCAAGTCCTTGGGGGAGGGTCACAATGGAGAAGCCCAAGTCTGGGGGTTGCAGTGATTTCTCCTGTTCCTGCAGCGGAGGGCCCGGGTGAGTGAGCAGGAGCAGCGGTATCTGTGGGTGTTGGTGAGTCTCAGTGCCACTGAGTTGGTGCAGGACATGCTGCTCGAGGGCCACCCATCCTGGAAGTACCTGCAGGAAGTTCAGACCCTGCTGCTGAACGTCAAACAGAGCCTCGTGGTGAGCACACGTGTGAGAGGTGTGGCCAGGGCTGCGGAGCGAAGGGAAGATCCATGGAAAGTGCTATCCTGTCAGGAGGGCGCAGGAGGAAGGGGGAGGTGAACAGGACAGGAGCTTGAGAGACCCCGTCCCCACCTCTGTGTTGCTCCTGGATCCTGAGCTGTCACGAAATCCTCTGACTCTTTCTGAGGCTGGGAAATGAGGCTTTCTTAGGGGTGTAGGAAGGAAGAATGGGTGGAATGCAGGAGATTTTGGGGGTGAGGAAACCATGAATGGTGGATAGGTGACATCATGCATTCATCAACCCCAAGAACTGAGTAACGCAGAGTGGGGGCCCTCGGGGTCCACGATCCAGTTAGTTAAGAAAATTTAATTAAAAAAAAAAAAAGTAACTCCTCGCAGCTCTGCAGGGTTGAGGCCTCAGGGATGCGCCGCTATAAAGCCCGGGAGCTTGTGTTCGGGTCCCCTCCCCCCAGCCTCGGTGCGCACCTGCCCCAAAGATGCACCTGCCACCCTCTCAGCCAGCTGCCAGTCCTCATCTGCTTGCAAGGCTTTGCCCTGGGCCAGAACACCCCGCACCAACCGTGAGCTTCCTACAGGGGCGCACCACTGTTTTTTGCAGCTGCTAGGAACCAGTCATGGGAGGGCCTGGGAGGACCGCCTTTTCCAATTCTCACAAGGGTCAGGAGGTCCTTAGTGGCTTGTCTGTGTCCGCAGGCAAGATAGGTGTCCCAGGGCAAGACAAGCTGACCTGGGAAGAGACACCTTCCACCCTCAGTTTTCTTGGAAAGCATTTCTGGCTGGAGGCTCCCAGGAGCTGGGCTGGAGGCTGTGGAGGACAGAGCCTCAGCCCTGCCCACCTGTCCTGGTCTCCCTTGATTAAAATACACCCGCCCTGAAACCAGATTTTAAATCTCTCTTCTCTCCAACACTGTTAGCAGGTTATGCCCTGGATTTTAAGACGGATTTAACTTAGGGGAACTACCCTTCAAATTTTCTTTGCTTTTAAATTTCCCAGTGGTCCAGTAATGTAGGAGGTCCCACCTGGGAGTTAGACACCAGCTCTGTTTCCAACCACATGACCTTGAACAAGTTATTCATCTCTGGGCTTAAGATTCATTGCTTGTGGGGCTGGAGCGGTGGCTCAGTGGTATAACACTTGCCTGACATGCACAAGGACGCAGGTTCAAACCCCAGCACCACATACACAACGAAGTGTCAGACCAATGAAAGCCACATGAAAAACTAAATAAAATTGATTCTTTCTCTCTCTCTTTCTCTCTCTCACTGTCCCTCTCTCTTAAAAAAAAAAAGATTCGTTGCTTGGAAAGGGTAGGATGAGTGCTGACCTGTATCCAGCTGGGAACTCTGATATGATGACTTTATTCCCCTCCCTCCACTTGGAGGTGTCTGGGTAGGTTCTGCATTGTTTTCATCCTACTTTCTCCACCCGCCCCAGTGCCACTGAGCCACATCCCCAGCCCTTTTTATTTTGAGACAGGGTCTTGCTAAGTTGCTGAGGGACTTGTCCTAGTTTCCCCAAGATTTCCTTAAGAAAACAAAAATAAGCCAGGTGTGATGAGGCACCCCCGTAATCCCAGCGATTTGGGAGGCTGAGGCAGGAGGATCACAAGTTCAAAGCCAGCCTCAGCAACAGAGTGAGACCCTATCTCAAAATAAAACATAAAAAAAGGGTTGTGGATGTGGCTCAGTGGTTAAGAAAATAAAAATAAGAAAGAGTTCGTAGACCATGGGGGGCTGTGCTGAGAGGGAACACATTTTATAATATAAAATGTACAATTTTGACCATTTTAATGGTCAGATTCATTAATTAAATCTGCAAAGTAATCAGCTTCAATCATTTCCGGAACTTTCTCATGCCCCCAAACAAATGAAGCAGTCACTCCACATTTCCAACTTCCCTGTAGCCTGGAATCTGCCTTTTTTTTTTTTTTAAGAGAGAGAGGGACAGTGGGAGAGATAATCAATTTTATTTAGTTTTTTCACGTGGCTTTCATTGCTCTGACACTTCATTGTATATATGGGGCTGGAGTTCGAACCCACGTCCTCATTAATTCCAGGCAAGCGTGATACCGCTGAGCTACCACTCCAGCCCCTCCCCAGTCTTTTTTATTTTCAGTTTGAGACAGGGTCTTGCTAAGTTGCTGAGGCTGGCTTTGAACTTGCGATCCTCCTGCCTCAGCCTCCCGAGCTGCTGGGATTACAGGCGAGCGCCACCAGTGCTGGCTGCATGATGATTTCAGAGCCCATCTATGTCATAGCAGGTGCCAGAATTTCCTGAATAGTGTTGCATTTTGTGTAGATGACATAGCTTGTGCGTCTGTCTGTTGTTTGCCTCTGCCCTTCGGCTCTTGTGAATGCTGCTGTGAACGCGGGCCTTCAAGTATGCATTTGGGTCTCTGCTTTCAATTCCTTTGGGTTTGCACCTGGGAGTGCTGGGTCGAGTGGTGTCTCCATGCGCAGCTCTTTGGAGAACTGTCAGATCTTTCTGTGAGAGGCTTTGGGAAGGCGATTTCTGTCCGGCTGTCCTCAGTTGTGAGCTTCTTTGAATTGCACAGTGGCCCTGGGGCTATGGACACTCATCAGGGCAAAGGGATTCCTCTATTATGCAACTGGGTTCTCCCTGGATCAGGACTGGGCCGCAGGAATTGCTTCCTTTTCCCTCCTTCTTTTCTTCCCCTACCCCTGGTCCAGGTTTTCTAGGATGGCTGTAACGAGTCAGTCCAGACTGAATGCCTTCAAGCAGGAATTTATTCTTTCATACTTCTGAAGGCCGGAAGTCCAAAGCCAAGGTGTTGCTGGGTACACTCCCTCTAGAGGCTCCAGGGAGGATCTTTCTTGGCTTCTTCCAGCTTCTGGTGGCTCTGGGTGTTCCTCACCCTGGGTGACATGTCCAGCCTCTATCTCAGTCTTCACATGGCCTCTGCCAGTATCAGCTGTCACTGTGGACTTTCTCTCGTGGACACCTGTCATTGGATCTAGGGCCTTCCCCACATCTGGGACCACATCAGCCCTCCAGATCCTCAACTGTATCCACATTTAGAAATAGAGGCACATTCTGGGTACTGAGGGGTAGCACTGGGACGTGGGGGTGTTAGGAGACATAATTCAGTCCAGAGTTTTTGCTTGGGCTGCTGCTGCCTCCAACTCAGGCCCCACATTTCCCTTGATGCCTCTACAATGGTCCCTCTGGTTGGTCTTTGGGGACTTCTGGTTCCCTGATGCTGCTTGCATTTTCCCTTGTCATGCATCATGAAGGGAGGCCACCTGAGCTTACAGCCTGATGCTGGCCCTGTGTGACTCACACCTCAGTGTCCTCCATGAGGCTCTTCTCTCCTTCCTTGCACTTGATTGATGGAGGCCTTTGCTTCCTGAAGGGCAGTTTTCCTAGGCTGGGGGCTCAGCGTGGGGGTGGGCACCACGCATGGGCTAGAATGGCAGCTTCCTCCCTCCTTGTCCTGCCTGTGCCCTGGGTTAGTTTTTCCCATGATGGAGAAACAGGAGGCTCTGCCTTGTTCCTGGATGAGAGGTGAGAGCTGGGACCCTCTCTGCACCTGCGGGAAGAAGATGAGACATTGCTTACAGGTTCCTGGTCATGGAAAGTCTCACCCTTCTTTTGTGGTTTGGGGCAGCCCCAGGCCAGGCAGCCCTCATGGTTCTCTCCTGCAGTGTGCCCCTACCTGCCATGGTCCTGACAGCTTCCTCCTTCCAGGATGTGGAGATCAGCCCCAAGGTGGAAGAGGTGCTGTCTCTCCTGAATGCCCCAGGTCGGAGTCTGAAGTTGGTGCGGCCTAAAGCCCTGCTGGACAACTGCTTCCGGGTCATGGAGCTGCTGTACTGCTCTTGTTGTAAGGAGCTCCCTGCGAGTGGGGCTGGGAGGCCAGGCTCCTGTGTCTGGGTCAGTGGGAAGAGTCCGTACCCTCCTGGGCTTGCCCTCTGCTCTCCAGAACGAAGGGCCATGTTTGGAAACCCAGATGGGTCCTGATGTGCCTTGGCTTCGGGGGGAGGGCAGTCTTGAAATCTGCTGCGATTCCTTTTTTCTGTCTCTTACAGGTAGACACAGCTCCATCCTGAAATGGCAGGACTGCGAGGTGCCGAGTCCTAGGTCCCACAGTGCAGAGCCTGTGCGGCAGTGTGAGGCTGCACAGCTGTACCCCCCACCCCAGCAGACCCCCATCTTGCTGCCCCCCTCCCCTGGCTCAAGCACTGGACCCCAGGTCAGGGCACGGGGAGAAGGCCCAGTGCCCTGATCAGCCTGTATGCTGACCCTGGGTGGGGACACTGTGGAGTTCCAGGAGCTGAACTAGGCCTGAGACTTTGCTGGGTGGTGGGGACCCCCACTTGAGGGAGCTCCTGGGGAAGGGTGTTTGTCCTTTAAGGGGGATTCCGAGCCACAGCTGTTCCCACCTACTTGGTTTCTACGTGGAGAGCGTCAGGGAGACCTGGTGCCACCCTCATGGTCCACCCTGCCTGCAGGTGGTGCTGAAGTCTCCTGGGACCACAGCAGTCCGAGCATCCCTGGGCAGGGATTGGGGACCATGTAGGACTCTGGGACTCAGTGGGGCGTTCCGCCTGGGCTGGTGGGGAGAGCTGACCAGGGGTAGAGCCAAATGCCACATCTTGCCACAGTGGATGCTCTTCCAGTTCCTTTTTTTCTATTAAACACCCATTTTGTTTGGTTTTGTTGGGTTCTGTTTGCATCTAGGAGGGTGAACCTGGAGGGGTTGGGAGCCGGCTGCTGTGGCCCTGGGCTGAGTCTGAGGATCTGGAATTGGAGTGGATGAGGCTGTGCCCAGGGCAGGCTGGGGAGACTTCCTTCCAGTCCTGCCCCAGCCTGTGGAATCTCAGGCTGCTGGGGCCTTTGGGCCATCCCTTGGCAGTGACCCTGGCCATTGTCCCTCCTTCTCTCTGGTTGCCCCCAGCAGAGGCAGAGTGAGGCATCTGAGATATCCCAGTCCAGGCTCAAGCCCCAGTCATTCTTGCCCCTCCCTCGGTGACACACGCAAGACTGGCAGCCCCTAGGGTCTGGGGTGACAAAGGTCAGGGTGTACGTAGAGAAGCCAGGCAGAGGCAGGGGTGTTAATTACAGTACGACTTTATTAATACTGGATCCTCACAGTGTGTTTGCTACTTGTAGCAGTGACTATTTAAATCAAGGGGGGAATGGAGTGAAGAGGGCAGGGACGAAAGGAGAATTTATCCAAAAGCCAACAGAAAGGAAAGAAATGAGATGGTTTGGATGGGATGAAGAGGTGGGGGTGGGGAGGAAGGGTGAGTAGGAACCAGGGGGAGGCTTGGGGAGGAGAAATAAATTAAAAAAAAGAAACAAGTTAACAGCACCAGAAAAGTTACTTCAGTCAAAAGACGCTTTTGAAAAGAATAGTTCTCTGTACAAAATGAAAAATAAAACAAATGTGAAGAAGACCCCCCAAACCAAAGTTTACGATGTAGGATTGTTGGCTTGGGTCCTCAGGGGGCCTACAAGGTGGTCTCTAAATGACAAGGGCAGCAAGGGGTGGCCAGGGGACAAACGAGGGGATGGAGTATGTACAGCCCTGGGGGCTCAGAGGGGAGGGGAGGGGATGCTGTGCCCTCACCATCTCCCTGGGAAGCCCCCAGCCCCCACTCCTCAACAGGGCCTGGAGTCCAGGGTGCCCACCCTGTGGAGCCCCCAGGAGGTGGTGAGCTCTTCCTTGCAGGAGCCCCTATAGCTCTGGTGCAGAGGCCACGCCTGCCCACCCTGCTGCCTCTCACTGTCCCCTCACATCCTGCACCCTGCTCCATCGGTTCACCCAGGCAAAGCTGACACAGCCCTGGGGGGAAGACGCAGCAGGAATTTCACCCCAGGCCCCCAAACTGGACACCTGCTCTCATGGTCCCCAAACCTGGGGCTCTGGTGTCAAGCTCAGTGGGCTACTGCTCAACCAGGCAGTCTTCAGGGAGCCCCTGTGGGACTCCATTCCCACAGGGGCTCCTTGCTGAGACCTTGGTTCATGGCCCAGAGCCCAGCAGCTGCAACCCGACCAGCCCCAACCCCACTCTATCCACACCAAGGTGCTCTCCTGACCCCCAGCAGATGCTCCCTTGGAGCTCTGCTGCTCTCTACGATCCACGGACCACCCTGAACCCCTCCACAAGCCCTAGGCTCACGTGCTTCTACCTGCTCAGACTCAGCCTCTCGTGGGGCATGGAGCGGGAGGGGCCCCACTGCCAGTCCCGGCCCAGGCCTGAGCGGGACCATCTGGGATGGCGCCTCCTCTGGAAACAGAGTCACAGCCCATCTCCCTGGCCCTACTCCCCAACCCCAGGCCTGCAGCTTGCTCAAACCACAGCAGACAGGCTGGAGCTGCCCAGGCCCTGCCCTCTTCAGGCTCATCTTGGCCATGCTGAAGATGTGGAGAGAACCTTCCCCTTGGCTCCTGGGGAAATCGATTCTACCTTCTCCTGCCATGGGCCATCAGGTCACCCTGCAACCTCCCCCTCTCAGGCACTCAAAGACGCACACCCTGTACCACCAGCTTGCCCCCACACAGTCCTTGCCTGGGGTCAGCTCCATTTTATTATATTTATAAAATTACCCTCCATACCGTCTACTGCTCCAGCCCCTGGCCCCAAAGGAAGCTGAAGCTGTGACTCCAAAGTTTCAACGTGCCAGGTGAGAACGGGACTTCTGAAGCGGCTCCCGTGTGGCTGGCCAGGCCACCCTACAGACCTCTGGGCTCCTTCTCTGGCTGCTTGACCCCCTCCTTGCATGGGAGGGCAGCCAGGAGGGGTCCCCGAGCCTCCTACATGCAGGCCCTCTCCATTTCCTCCCCGAGACTCCACTTGGGCTCCTAGGCACCCTCTCTGCTGGGTGGGCCTGGCCTCCCAACTTCAACCTGCTCCCCTAATTTTGGCCACAAATTAGACGCCTCAGGTGACTGGGCACCGAGTTCCTCCACAGACACCCTGCCCCCCAGGTGGAGAGGGGCCTGGGAGAGGCAGAGGTAGAGGGAAGGGAAGGGAGGAGGGGCTGGCATGCAAGAGCAAGCCAGGTGGGCCAGGGTATTGCCAGGGAGGCGGGCTCTGTGGATTTGGAAAGGGCAGGGCCTGTGAGGAGGAACAGAGTGGGCAAGCAAAGTAGAAAACAGGCTCCAAAAGCAGTTCGAGGTCCGCAGCCTCCGTCTGTCCTGGTGAGGTTTGTTAAAGAAGTCAGTTCCCGCTAAATGCGGAGATCCAGCCTGGGTGTCTCTTTCCATAAAGTGGCTTTGCTTTGTCCCTGGCGCTGTTCTTTCTCCTGACTGTGCCTGTGCTGAGTGGCTGCTGCTCACAGACCAGGCCACCTGCTTATGCCGGGGCCAGACAGGGTGGGGTGGGCCGTGCCATCATAAGATGCGGGGTGCAGACCTGTCATTGGTGACGGTCCTGCGGAGCCGGACCCCGCGGCGGATGGCCACCAGCATGTCTTCCGCTGGGGGGTCACTGGTGGCAGCAGGGGGCGGGGTAGGCGTCTCCTCTGTTGGGGTGGCAGACAGGCCAGTGGGGAAGGGGAACTGGCCCTCGCCCAGGGCATGGGCGCCTGCCACCAGCTCCCCCAGCTTCTCCACCAGGCTGTGCCGGTTGGCGGCCAGCTGCTGCTCCTCATCATCCTCAGCTGCCAGCCCGGCCCCTGCTGCACAGTAGCTGGTGGTCTCCGGGGATGGGCTGCCCCAGGCTGTGTTGGGCAGGCTGAGCCTCTTCGGGGAGGCCTTGGCAAGGTCTGGTGCCAGGGGTGAGGCAGCCTCGTCTGTGTAGAAGACGCACTCCTCACTGCCTGCCCGCGTGGGTCCCACATAGCCAGGGGAGTCGGGCACCGTGGGTGTCTTCACAGGGACAATGGGTGGCCGGATGGGGATGGGGCCTGCGCTAGACAGGGCGCGGCGCACAGTGGGCTTGGTGGAGGGTGTGCGGCGGATGGTGGCCACGCCGGGCGGAGCGCCAGAGGGCAGGCCTGAGGCGGTGGGCAGCCCCGCGGTGGGCAGCCCTGCAGTAGAGGCCGGGCGCTTGGTCTGGATCAGGCGTCGGTAGTTCTGGGCAATGTTGCTGTTGCGCGGGATGGTGGACGATTTGTCAAATTCCGGGGGGCCCTCGCTGTCCGCGTCTCCATTCACGGAGTAGCAGTCATAGTCGGAACCTGGGGACACAGGTTGCAGTGAGCCTGGGGCCCAGGCACCCCCTGCCCTGGCCTACCCAGAATGGACAAGGAGAGGGAAGGACAGCCCTTGAGTGTGGCCCAGTCCCAGCTGTCCCTGATACGCACCTTGGGAGGGGATGGTGTCCTCAGAGCATGAGGGTGTGGTGGTTTGGGTGCTGTAGCCGCTGGAGTACTGCAGGGAGTCCCGGCTGCTCTTCTGGTGCTCCAGGCTCAGGCCACGGGTCAGCACCATGGCCAGGTCGCTGGCTGCAGGGGACACCTCCTCTCCGTGCTGGGGAGGTAGGATGGCAGATTGAAGCCTCACTTCCCACTTCCAGGCAGCCCCACCAGGCGGTCGGAGCTGGTCTTGGAGGCACTTGCTGGGCTCCGGGCAAGGAGCTGGACTACCTGCCCACCTACCTTGGCTGCGATGGAGGCAGGGGACATGCGAGGTCGCGGTGCCTCTTCCCCACTGGGGCCCAGGGTGCCTCCGCTAGTGGGGCCCGGCTCATTGTCTCGGAGGAGCTCCACGCGGTCCTTCCTCCGCTGCAGGGTGGTGCCTGAGGGCTGCTCGTGGGGGCCAGCCTTGGTCCAGTCCTGTAAGATGTGGCAGGCAGATCAGGGGGACCCTGGGCCTTGCTGCCCATGCCTAGGGGCCCTTCACTGGGGCTGAGGCTCAGGGTGTCTAGGTCTGTGAGGGGCTTCGGGCTCAAAATCATGGCCAAGGCCAGAGTGTGGAGGGTGGGTGTGGTCCCTCTGTCCCACCAGGCTCAGGGGCAGGACAAGGAGCCCTGGGAGGCAGAGCTGTGGCTGCATGGGGAGTGGCCATGTGGAGTGTCCAGCAAGCTTGTCCGGGAGAAGCCGGTGCCCTGTCCTGGCCCTCTGGCTGAACTGGGCCCTCCCTGGAGTGATGGGCCGATGTTGGGAGGGCACAGCTTGAACAGCTCGTGGTGTTCCTGGGGCCGGGGTCGGGGGCACTGACCGAGGTGGGGGAGCTGCACTCGCTGACAGACTGGCAGGTTTCTGAGGCCTCGGAGGATGCGGAGCTGGAGGACTTCTGCCATGCAGAGGCGAGAGGGTGGTAGCACGGACAGGGGCCAGCGGCCGACAGGGCGGGAGGCAGGGCAGAGAGGAGAGAGCAGTTCTGATTACAGTGCCGTGTGCAGGGCAGTCTGATTCAGCACCTTGCCCCACGTTCCCTGGGGGCCACCAAGAACGCCTGTAGCAGAAGGTGCGGGCACATGCCATGGGGACTGAGCCACCAAGAGCTCAGCCCAAGAACCCCATGGTTTGAGGATTCCCTACAGGACTTGCTGCTGATGGCCTGTGTGTGTGGATGAGGGAAAGGGTGTCACTAAACATGGCAGCTGGGCATCTGGAGTGAGTGGCTGGCTGACAGTGTCACCATTTTCTTGGAAAGGGGATGCCAGTGGAGTGGGGAGCAAACGGAGTCCCAAGTGTCATCCTGCACATGCTCAGCTGAGCTGCCTGCCCATCGGGTCTGTACACATAGCTGCGATGTTGGCATTTAGAAGCCTGGAGTCAGAAGTCAACGCAGCAGCTAGCAGCAGCCAGGCAGGATGAGGCCACCCAAGCAGGGAGTGCAGTTAGGCACGGAGCCCTCAGGGGTGCTGACTTTCAGTGATCAGGAAGAGTCCAGCAGAGACGATGAGCAAGGAGCTGCTAGAGAAGTGGGAAAGTGGGAGGAGCCTTGGCAGCAGAAGCTCCAGCTCCGGGGTGGGAGGAGTGGGGAGGTGAGGTGGGGCAGCTCTGCTGCGAGGGAGAGAGAGAACTTCCCCAGGTGCTGCGGAGGGGACTGCGTTGGGAGTAGCCTGAGTGAGATGGGAGACTGCTGCAGGCTTCAGGGTGGACTAGGTAGCCCAGGGGCCTTCCTACTCCAAACAACCGGAAGGAGCAAAGGAAAATGAAACAAGGAGTAGAAACAGGACCATGAGCCCTGAGCCCATGAGATGGGCAGGGTTCCAGGGGCAGATGCTGACTCTGGCACTGCAGTCAGAGATGGAGCCAGGGGAGTACTCATGATGAGCAAGCTAAGCCGGGGCAGCTGGAAGGGCATCACCAGCACCCCCAACCCTGCCACAATCCCCACGTCACCCTCGATTTGGATCCCCAGGGTTCCTAAAGACGATGATGAACCAAGATCACTAAAACCAAAGGGAACAAAGCACCCAAAGTGAGAATTTAATGGAAATGACACACTCAGACTTTTAGCAGTGTGACTATTCAATAAAAGCTCAATGCAGAGACATTTTGAAAAGTCAATGAAAAAGTTCAGCACCCATTTGTGAAAAAATGACACAAAGAGTAGAAAGAAACTCCTTACTCTGACAGAGAACTACCCACAAACATATTGATACTTCCCCTGTAATGCTGGGAAACATAAGGATGCCCAATTTCAGCACTGGAAATCTTAGCCAGGGCAATAAAGCAAGAAAAAGATAAGAGAAAGCAAAAGGTCTGGAAAGGAAGAAATAAGATTACAATCTCAGTCAAAATCCCAGGAGTTTTTTCATTCAGTTTTGTTTTTTAGGTGGAAACTGACAAGATAACCTTAAAATTTGTAAGAAAATGCAAATGGTCAAAAAGAGGCAAGGTGGTTACGACCCAGCTATCCCACTCCTGGGAATTTTCCCAAAAGACTTAGAATCAGCGTATTATAGTGATGTGGCTTCATCAATGTTTATAGCAGCTCAATTTACTATAGCTAGACTATGGAACCAACCCAGATGCCCCTCACTTGACAAGTGGATACAAAAGCTTTGGTACATATATACTATGGAATACTACTCGGCCATTAGAGAGGACGATATTATGGCTTTTGA
>PVKS010042590.1:0-15322 GCA_004027875.1 Aplodontia rufa | reverse complement strand
CTATTATAGCTATAAAATGCTTACAGAATGGATTCACAAGACAATAATCATAAAATAAGATTCTCCACCTTGCTGGTAATCAGGAAAATCCAGATTTAAACAAAACAGAGCACCAGTTTTTCACCCATTGAGCTAATAAAACAGAAAAAATACTGTATTAGTATTACTTGTAGGAGTGTGACTCAGAAAACCTTTATATTGAGTAATCTAGAAATACAAATCAAAACAAGAAAAACCCACCTTCACGGTCCAGTCATGCCACTTATGAGAATTTTTCTAGAGACAAGAATGCTGCCAATATATGGGGACATAAGGAGGCAGGTGTGCTCCGCAGCATTGCTGGAGTGCCTCCAATGCTGCCCTGGAAAGTAATTAACTGTGAAGGCTGTGGCGTCCTTTAGAGAGGCTGCTCAAGTAGCTTCCAGAATATCCATGCTATGGAATATTACAAAGCTATTTAAAGAAAGCCAGAGCTCTACAGATCATCTGGCAAGGTATGCAGGATAGATTAAATAAAGAAGTAACTTTCAGACTACTTCCTCTCCCAAAACACTTTATCTACTTTTTTTTTTTTTGAGAAAGAGAGAATCAATTTTATTTAATTTTTCAGCTGCTCTTCCGTGCTCCAACACTTTGTTGTGTACATGGTGTAGGGGTCCTTGTCCATGCCATGCAAGCGCTGTAACCACTGAGCCACCACTCCAGCCCCAGGACCCTCATAATCTTTACACCTTTAGATAATTCCAACATTAAAGCTAGTACTTGTCTTTTTTGGCTTTGGAGGGAACACAACCGAGGCCATGAGTAACAGGATGAGTAAGGCCTGGGCCAGGCCCAGAGCTATAAAGCCAGCCCCCAAGAGGGAGATGGTGACCCACTTCCACACACAGGTGAGGAAGAGGCCCAAGCCACCGGACAGCAGCACAGAAGACATTGCCAAGAAGCCCACCGCCAGCTGCCACTCTCCCTTGTGACCATTGCACCAACCAAAGAGGAGAGGCAGGGTGACAAAAAGTGTGAACACCAGGGCACCATATATGCCAAGCCTGGCCATGGCCAGGCCAAACTGAGACATACCCCAGGCCTCTAGCTCAGGGAATTGGTGACGCTGGAGGGAGCCAGTGTCCTTGTTCCATAGGCAGAAGTTGTAGAAGCTGATTCTCAGGTTGGGCAGTTCAACAAGGTTACCAGCCTTCCAGAGGAGAGCGTAGAACATCAGGGTGATGACCACAGCTGTAGGATCATGATGCCCACAAAGGAAAGGTGGTCGCACCGCAGTGACTTGGAGATGGCCATGTCTCCTGCCCTTTGCAGGGGACCCTCTTCTCATGTGCACAGTGAGGCCCAGCTCCCATGTCCAGTGCATGAAGCTCTCCACTATCTGCTTCCTCTTAGAACTTGAACTTGCAGTCCTCCACTGAAGCCCAGTCCTCCAGTGTGTTACATTCGCTTAGTAACCAGACGGTGGGGCTTCTTAGGTGAGGGGCCATCTTCATGTCCCGCCAGGCTCAGCATAATGCTGGGATGATCCATCTGCGCTTCAATCAGAAGGTGCAGAGCCACCAGGACCATTCACGAAACAGTGGCGCAGGAAGCCAGGCTCCCTTGCTTGGTTCTTCCCTCTCGCTGGCTTTCTAATGTCAGGCTCTTAAAACCAGGAAGAGAGAGAAATGGCAGACAGATGCAGCCCGGAGCTGAGGTCCTCTGGCATTCACAGTTGTCCCGAAATAAAAGCTCTCTGAACTTTGGTATACTTGAGCTGACTGATGTTGAGGCAGAAAAAGTTAGGCAGTTCAGTGTAGGCAAAGCAATGTGGGTTGATAAGGAGATCATCTTTCCTGAGAAGGCAAAGACATCCCCCAATGCTAATGAGGGTCTGACAAGATAGGCCTAGATGCAGACACTCCCTGCTGCTAAGCAAGGAACCACATTCTTTCTATTGGTCCCTAAGGCATGGATCAAAGACTGGACCAGAATTCCCAGCACCTGGGTGCTAGGTACAGGGGCAGGGAAGCAGTGACCAATCCAGGAGAGGATGTCATATAAAAGGGCAAACCTCACTGCCTCATCGGTTCTGTCCTCTCTTCCCCGACTCTGGGGGAAGTCTGCTCTTTTCCCTGTGCTTTACTTTCTATAATAAAACTTGTCTACTACGCTTGCCTCGGTGTCCCTTGGTCGAACCCGACATTCACATCACCAGCATCAATGTCATTATCAGCTGATTTCACTTTTGTTTTCTTAACTTGCCAGTGGCACATGACTTCTCAGAAATAAGGAATATAAACAACTTGCTCACTGGAACACAGGACCTCACTGGAACAGGCCATGTGATGTAAAGAGCCAGGCAAGGGTCCTGACTATGTCCCATAGTAACTCCAGCAGGGAAAAAAGACCACAAAGCTCAGACCTGCAGTGATTTAAACTCCAAGGCAACACAACCTAGAAGTGGCCTTCAGGACCATCTAGTCCAAGTTCCCTGCCAGTGCCGCAGTTGGGACCCCCGTCACCTCCTACTCATTCTTTTGGCCATCAGCTATGCCATCTGTTACCCTTTTTAGAAATCAGGTGTGTAATGATGACCGGCTTCTCTGGACACAAAACTTTGCATTCTTACTAGGGTAAGCTTAGGCCCTTGTTGGAGCAGTTGGAACATCTATTTCATTTCAAAATAAGAGCAGAACAACCTATTTTTGAAGCCATAGGAACTCCTGGTCAGAGTTTAAGAGTTGCTTGTGTTGCTTACTGGAGCTCTCAGCCGGGCCGGGCGTTATGCTGGCTAAGTCAGCAGGCAGATCCAGGAATGACGACTCCTGCAGCCCCACTTCCTTTGCCCTCCACACTCTGTACCCAGATGGAATCTCTCTTTGTCACCATCCTGTGGGTTCTTTTGCCCTTTTGCTGTATTAGATCTCTCAGTTCCTACATCAAAGACTTCTCTTTCTTGATTTCCTCTTCATCTACTTGAAAAGAAAAAGGAAAAAGGTGGTAGAGATGGTACAAGATTTTAAAAAACTTCTTGGAAAGATGTCATTATGGTTAATTACATTTGAGCAGTAGGATGGAAGACCAAACTACAGGCTAGAATGATTAGCAGTTCTTTTAAATCTCTTGCTAATTTGACTTATTTCTCTAAGCATGCATTGTTTCATAAGTGAAACAATTTTAAGAATATCAAAAAGACAGAGTTCTTGAATTCAGTTTTAAAAGCAAATTTATTTAACATACTGTGTTTAGCTTTGGCACCATTTCCTCCTAATCTGGGCTAAGTTTTTTTTTTTTATTTTGCAGCTATAAACCTTTTCCTCCATGTGTGGAATGCAGCTGAAAATAGCAAGGGTTATCTGCCTTCTAATTTCATCTGCAAAGGATGTTTGTGCTCCGATGAGTGAAAAGGAGACAGATAATTTGTCCTCTTTGTCTAATGCATTCTTCATTTGGATTTCTAAATGCCCTGTATCTATTCACACCTGGGCTTATTTTGCCCTGGTTCTCTGGGAAATTTTACTGGTCCTTCTAATATCCCTTCCCAACTTCAAGAGAAGCAGAAAGTAGAACTCAATGGAAAATAAATCATCAGGAACGAAGAAGGTAACTGTGGATGCTGTTCTAAAGACCTCTGGCGGCATGCGTGGCTGTGTGCTTCTTCTGGTGTGTGTTTTCTAGGTGGATTCTGACGGATTTTCCGAATAACAATGAGAACTCTTTCCCATCCTGGAGGTCTCCAGACAGCACTAAGTGTGACCTGCAGAGCAGATGAGAATCTCTGCTTTCCCTTTATTTCATAACATAAATAAGAATAGTTCATCCGACTTTGAATAGCTCAGTAGATCTGAATCCAACTGTCTGGCGCATACAAAGAAAGTGTGGCTTCTCTGTGTAGAGAGAGGCACCCACAAGAGCAGAGCTCTCTCACTGTCTTGGGTGAAGTATGCAGGGCTTGGCAGCTTTCAATTCTGCAAAGCCATGCAGAGCAGATAACTGAGCAACGGGCAAATGTGTTCCACTATTTACATCATCGAGATAGCAACACAAGCTCCCAGTCCAGGCGGAGCTCACGGGGTCGGCTGCCTGGGCCAGCTGGGGGCGGCTCCTGAGAGCCCATGGAGATTTCTCCAGGTGGCACGAAGGTCGGAGGGACATGCAGAAGTTGCTTTGACCCTGTGCTGGGTGGCAGACGGGCATGTTGCTAGAGGCCCTGTACAATTGGGAGTAGTTGTTATGGGGTGTGACATATCTTTAAAGTGGATCAGGGCTGCTGGCACAGGACAGCTTCCTCTTACAATGCAGGGGGTTTGTGAACGACCAAGGTCGCCTTGGGGACCTCTGAGGCCTGCAAAGCAGCTCCTCTCTGGGAACACGTTGCGCTATCCACTGGTCCACTCTGTTTCTGCACAGGTTTCTGTGTCTTCCATTCTTAATGCCATCATTTGGCTTGGGCATGTGTCTGCTGATCTGCCCCGAAAGTCACAGTGCTCCCTTATTGTCAGGATCACACATTTAGGAAGCCAGCTCCTAAGAACAAATAAATAACAGGGCTCGTTTTCTAAGCTGAACAAGTAGTCATTAATTTAAAGAAAATTTTTCCCTTCCTAACTGGCAATATTGTTGTTTTCATGCATAACAGCCAGTAAGTAAAGTATATTTACAACAAAGATGATATTCAAAATATTTAACAGCTAGAATGTCTTTGGCAAGGACTCATCCGAACAGATGCCATCTAGAAACAGCTGACACTGATGAGCAGCAGTCAAATGCCAGTCCTATTTATAATCAGACCTAGTTACAAAATGAAAAATTAAAAGGTGCATTGAGAAGTCACTGGTGGAGAAAAACTTGTCCAACAGGTTTCCAAATGACCAAATGACATTTTTTTTAAGTTAACCACTTTTTTTCTTTTTAAGAGACAAGGACAGTAAGAGAGAGAATCAATTTTTTTTTTAAAGAGCGAAACAACTTTATTCAGTTTTTCACATGGCCTTAGTTGCTCAACACTCAGTTGTGTACGTGGTGCTGGGGTTTGAACCTGGGTCCTCGTGCTTGCCAGGCAAGCGCGGAAACCTCTGAGCTACCGCTCCAGCCCGAGAGAATCAATTTTAATTGAGTTTTTCACATGGCTTTTGTTGCTCTGACATTTAGTTGTGTATGTGGGTTTGAACCTGTGTACTTGTGCATGCTGGGCAAGCGCTGTAACTGCCAAGCCACCACTCCAGCCCCACCAAATGACATTTTTAAGATGAATGACTGGCTAGAGATTTGTTTCCTCCCCCATACAAATCAAATTTATGCTGATAATACACTAGCAAGCAGCTGAGCAGCAACTCCAGCATTACTAAGCCTATTTTTTGCACATGTTATTTTTGTGTAAACTTCTAAAAGAGCGTGCAGTCTGATTAATGAGAACTTCACTAACTGTGATTTCAAGCCTTGAAAACATATTGGGTAAACGATGGCATAACTTGCAGCAAATCTATTTCTGTTATAGTAAGAAACATCATCTATTAAGAAACATGAGTACATGTTGTAATCTCACTTATGAGGAGCCATTTAAAGCTAATTCAAATGATGATCAGCAATCAAATGCAATAAAATATCTTTACAAATATTTTAGAAGTTTGTTCATTTAGTCAAACTACGTACTACTAATTTTCATCTGTAGTTTTTAACTGTACAATGAGGCAAAATATTCAGCCTGAATCCAGTGGAGTTTAGTTTCTCAACAAAGATAATGCAATTGACATTTTACTTTCATTTGCATTTTTTGGCCAAAGTTAAAAATGAAAGATTCCAGTTTTATCTCTGTACCGATATAATCCTTGATCTCTTAATCTCATAAACAATTAAAAATGATGGCTTTTTCATGTGGAAAATTCCAAATTATTCCCCAATCACAGAATAATACTATACAACAGATGACAGAGGGATTTCCTCAAATAATTGGGTAGGTAGGCATAGATAGCTCAGTATTTTTACTACATTTCTCTACAAAAGGCAACTTCAGGCATATTCTAAACCTTGTGATTCCTGGAAAACTATTTTATTAAATGCTTCTGTCCTTAATCCATGTCTCAACCTTATGTGAATGAATTTTTGTAGATATGCTGTATTTTCTCTTATGCTTTTTATTCATGTCTAAGACTATAATATATTATTCACCTATTGATGTTTTATTTCCAAATTATTTTGCATCTCCTTACAATTTATTTTGGAAAGATATATTCATTACCTATGAATGGATTTGTGGACAGATTCTGTCATTAAAATGCAACATGGCTCTCCTTAAAATATGTGTGACACTTCTTAAAAAAATCAATATTTAGTTGGGTGCTTTGGTACATGCCTGTCATCCCAGCAACTTGGGAGGCTGAGGCAAGAGGATCACAAGTTGGAGGCCAACCTCAGCAATTTAGCAAAACCCTTAGCAACTTAGTGAGACCTGATCTCACAATAGAAAATAAAAAATGAGGATGTGGCTCAGGGGTAAAGTGTTCCTGGGTTTAATCTCCAGTAAAATATATATACTTATACACACACATAGGTATATATACCTATGTGTGTGTATAAAATTATATACTTGACCTAACTTTTTTAACATTAAAAAAAATTAAAAGATACAAACTACCATGTTGAATAACTTTGACATGACACCTGTGTTGAATTCAACTTTTGGATTTCAAACTCCTATTTCCATTATAGTTCCTACATTTGAACGTGTCAGCGCATGTTCATGATCACAAAGAATGCTATGCATATTATATTCACATTACACATTTGTTTTTGAAACAGGTCATGGGTAAAGGAAGAATAATATCAATAAATAAAATGAACACATAGTAATATAAAATATTCGTCTTTGCCAATTGTTCCAATTTCTATCCCAGCAAACCATCCCAAGATTGTTAAAAGCAGCAAAACGGACAGACCCAAAGGTCACAACCTTGCCTTTGCTCAGACTCTAGAGGAAGTGTTAATGAGCATGGAATTAGCCAAAAGTTGGCAGCAGTTAGGTGGAAGAGAAGCAGGGGTCCTGCAGACAATTCGCAAACTGATCAGCTTCTGAGTAATTGGAATTAGGCCACCATCATTTTAAACTCGGTTACATTCCAGCGTGCGATTCTTCCGTGGGCACCTTTGAAATGCATCACATAATATCTCCTTCTAATCCTGCTATTCAAATATGTTCACACAGTAAACCTGAAAGATGTAATGATCATAGAGAAAGTCAAGGGCTGAAGCGGTGGCTTGGCGGTTATAGCACTTGCCTGGCACGCGCAAGTACGTGAGTTCAAACCCCAGCACCACGTACACAACACAGACTGGGAACAACAAAGGCAATATGAAAAACTAAATAAGAATGGTTTCTCTTTTCTCTCTCTCTCTGTCCCTCTCTCTTAAAAAAAAAAGTCAATAAAAATCCAAAAGCATCCTCTCCTGAAGTTCTTACTATGTGCCGGATTCAAACTTCAAGGAATACTGGAATGAACAAGGAATTCTTCATGGCACTTGCACTGTGGTAAAGACCTACAGTAAGCTAGTAATATATGGTACATTGCAAATTAGTCGATTGCTGAGCAATATAATTAGAAATGATGGTTATGGGAGCACATGAAGTTGACCGAGGAGAAAGTGGTAGATTCAGAGAGGCAAGGAATACCTGTCACTCATTCTAGAAGTTTAGAGTTTAGAAGAATAGACAGAAGTTTCTTCTTCAAGCCTCTGTCCAACGCAGTGCTTATTTTCATTAAAATTTCTTACAGACAAGTTGACTTCCTGATTCCAAATACTTTTTCCTACTCTCATTTATCCTCACCTAGAAAAGAAATGCTAAATTATCATTTAAGTATGCATTTGCTCTGCTCTGGAATTATTACAGCGTGAAGCAGCTATTTGTTTGCTTACCTTTGAAATATATTTCCAGCCCAAGTACCCCTTGTTCACAAGCAACCTCCTGGTCCACCATGCCCACCTCTGCACCAGGCCTCTGCTGCCCACCCCGACCTCCATTTATGCCAACCCCACATGCTTTTGGAGAATCACCTCCTACTTTCCCTAGCTTGTGATAGAGCAGAAAGAAGATAAGAAATGGAATCAAATTACCACACTGAAAAGCCACGTAGCTGCTCTGATACAGTTTTCTCACTTGTAAGATGGAATAATTCAATATCCCCTTGAGGACATTATAAAACTACCGAGCCCACTTTAAGTTTGGTTTTCCTTTCATTTGTCTTGCATTTTTTATTTACTCAATGTTATTTTCAGCTTTATTTTACCTGATAATATTGATGATGCTTTTAAACTCAGGCCCCCAAACAAAACTGCTAATACTATGAGGACGTAAATTGTGTTTCTCACTCCTTTTGTGTTCCCTGTTATAGTGCTAGACACACTGTAAACCCTTATATACATATGTATATGCATATTTGTATATATATGTATGTAAATGCATATGTGTATATACTTACGAATTAATAATGTAAAACATTTTTAAGAAAGAGGGGTAACTGAAGAACTAATGATTTAAATATAATTCAGAATCACTTCATCATAACTGTCTAGCCATGAAATCCAGCTATGACAAAGCATAAAAAATCAAAGCAATAAAGTAGACTTTTACCAGTAATTTCAATAATCTTTAAACTTTATTCAAGAAAAAAAGGAAAGTATTCATATAAAAAAATAGAAGAAATGATTCCAAACAATAAGACTTTGCTCTTTTGCCCAGAAGCCATACAGAATCCATTCTCAAAATCTTATATTTAACCTGAATGTGAATTACAGCTGCTTGTAAACAACATGGTTTTCTACAAAGGGTGGTCACCATCTCTACCATCACAGTTCAAAAACTAATCTGAGCACATTAGCATACTACTGTAATCCCAGCTACTTGGGAGGCTGAGGCAGGAGGATCACATTTTCGAGTTCAGCCTCCACATCTTAGGGAGATGCTGTCTCAAAATAAAGGTATATAAGGCTGGGGAGTTAGCTCCGTTGTAAAGTGCAGTTGAAAAAATGTAGGATTTACTGGCTGCCAAAAGGTAAGGAAAACTTGTTTCATATCAAATAAAATATAAATATATCCATCTTCCCATGTAACAGACACTGTTATGTATTTCTGCTGGGATGATACAATCATGACTCCCACCTTCTACTTGGCAACTAAACACAAAACACCTTCCGTTGAAGTTTGAGGAGAGCTTACTCAGTGATTTAGAGAACCCCATGAGAAGGATGATCAGGATCTCTGCAGAGCATCTAGCGCCAGGCTGGCCGTGGTGCCTGTTTTATCTTAAATTAGGTATTTCTTGACAAATAAGCATTTATCTGATTGAGAAACCAACTAACAAAATAAGGAAGGTAGCTCCTTTATTCAGGAATCCATTTCTCTGTCAAAAGAGTGTATGCTCAATGGACTAGAATTCATGAGAAATGACTTCATCCTAGCTCTCAAAATATTTTCCACCAAACTCTTCAGGCATTCATACTATTTGTTTATACTAATTATTTATAGAAGATCCAGCACAGCATGGTGATTTCCAGATTTTGGATTGCCACATACTAAGACATGAGGTCAGATTTTGACCTTTCCATTGACAAGGTGTATTACTTTGAAGAAGTTATTTAACCCCTCCAGGACTCTTTTTTTCTTATAATCTTCATAATCAGTTTAATGATAGCACCTCACAGAGATTTTGGAAGGATTAAGTGTTCGATATATGTTATCACTAATTATTCAAATTAACACTTCTTGACCCTAATACTGAAAACCTTAAGAATGTGGACAGTGTTTGCTTTTTATCTATCTCACTACCTGACATATTATATAGACATAAGAAATATTTGTTGGATAAATTAAATGCAAATAAAGTTGGGATTGAATGCAGAATATTGATGTATACTCATACATTGCAAGGTGCAGTCACAAAAGCTTTTCAGCATTCCATATTATTCTAAGTGGTAACTCGGGGATGGAGGGAGTGAAGGACTTACTGAGACAGAGGATTCTACTGTGACTTCACTTTGGAAATGTGGACAATGTTACTTACACTCAATTTCTAGTCTAATCACACAGATATCAAGTTTTATTACATACATGCTTTTACAATTCTCCTAAGTCATTCTAAGGCATCAGGAAGACTTGCTTTTCAGAATTTATCCAGCATAGAAAAGCAGAACCGTTTTGGAAGCAAATGTTGGAAAGAACAGAAGATGAGGTAGGAGGGAAACAAAACTATCTCAATATTTTAGATTATAAAACAATGTGCATATGTATGTTACCGAGTTCTCAAGGTGTTTTTGAGATGAAACATAAAACATAAAGCCAAAACTTGTAATTTTCTCCTGCACTAAAAAGGTAGAAATAATTTCATGCAATATGGTCAGATAGCCTGCCATTAACAGATGTTTTTTCTAAGGCACTTATGAAGACCAACCCTAAGCATAGAGTATCTACTTGTAAATTGTGACTTTTTAAATTTATTTGTATAAATTAAAATAGAAAATTCAGTCCTTTGTTCACACTAGCCACTTTTGGAGTGCTCAGTTGCTACATATAGCTGAGATCAACATATTGGACAATGTAGAAAAAGTGTCTAACATCACAAAATGTTCCAGGACACAAGAATTCACCAAGAATTGAGAGCAGGTCCCTGGAAGCTCAGACCTGGATATCCTGAAGATGAGAGAGATATAAGCGAAAATCACTTTATTACAGTAGAGCAGAAGACTGCAGGCCTAGGTTTGAGATTCATTTTGAAGAACCAGCAAGACTTCACTTGTGTTAATTCCATTGCTTTCATTTATTCACTTTATGTAACAAAATCCTCAGAGCAGATTCTAGGGCAAGTGAAGGTTTGTAATATTATTTGCTTAATGCTTCTTCTCGCTTTATCAATGTTCTTCTGTTTTTACTGAAAACATGGTGATTTTATTTTCACTTTAAGATTATTGTGAAATTTGATGATTTCTAAATAACCCTTAATAGTTGAATACTCCAGAAATAATGCACTTCTAAATTAAACTCGAAATTGCTTTGTTGATATGTAATACTTAACCTAGTTCAGGAGGAGAAATGATGAGTCTTATGTGTTAAACATCACACCCACTTAGAAGCAGAGCTATGTATTTAGTTTATAGAATTCTTTATTAATAAAAGCGGCTATATTAAAAGCTACAAGAATATGTTATGTCTGATTCATCTTCTCTCTTTCTTGGCACATAAATACAGCCAATATATAAGGCTGAGAGTTTGTAATGACTGAGACTGACTCCACACGTCCCTGTGGTCCTGGGAAGCATGACTCAGGACTCTGACTGTGATGGAAGTGCCTCCCTAGGTGTCCAGGGAGGTGTAATAACTTACAAACACAAGGTGGTGCTCTGTTCTTATGAAACAGCCTGTTTGATTTGGTTCTAGGAAGCAGAGGTCAAACATTTTTACAGCTTGACCAAATTTTTGAAGGTTTTAAAAACAGTTAATATGCAATTCTCCCTTGAGAACCTCATTCTAACCATTTAAAACTCATTCTTAGAAAGCCATCCTAATCAGAATTCCAACCACTCAGTGAGGATCCAATTTGTCTCATTGTGCTCAACAGTACTCGTTTTGATGGCAGTGGGCCTTGGATGTCTCTCTGATTGCCTCTTTTCATTTTCTCTGTTTGTGATTCCTTTTGATCAGATAGTTCTTACACTTTTCTTTGGGTTGTCTCAAGCCTATTGTTTCTGTAGATTGCCCAGACTTTTTCCAGACAAAATCTTCCAGGTTGACCTCCAAATGGCTGGAATGACTTTGACTCTCTTTCAACAAACCATTTGGTTCTTTATGGTCATTCTGACTCCTATATAAGAATGAACATATATAAGTGTGTACAAATATATGTAACATAATATATATGTATTTGCAAATCCATGTTTACGTAATGGAAAATTTCTCCTTCTACCCTTCCTCTAGGAAAATTCTTAACAGAATAAATTGAAAATGAATCTTACCTGAATTCCTCCTATTTAAATAATCCTTGCTGCTGGAGGAGAGAGAGAAGGCCAACACCACATTCGATTCAATGATAATTTTCTTTTTATGGGAAAATAACTAGACACACATAGCTTCAAATATATTCAATACAAGAATGCAAATTATCTGCATGTCTGTATTTATATCTATATATTGCTAGACAGAACTAAAAGTATAATTCTGGCTTTACATACTTCTACTTAAGCCAATACTGGTCATAAAATGGATTCTGCTACCCTTTGCACCAGGTTGGTATTTATTTAATTCCAATATTTCTCATAGAAACTTTCCATAGCTGCTTTAAATTTCTGGAATTGGATCTCAAAAATATTCTAACTCATATTCTTGTATTCTGAATCTCACAAAATCATTGATCTTGTTTACAAATAATTTATGACCTTCTGAAGAAATCAGACTGGGAAGGGCTAGTGTGGTGGCTCAGCGGTTCTGGCGCTTGCCTGGCATGTGTGAAGACACAGGTTCAAAAACCAGCACCACACACACGATGAAGTGTTGGAGCAACAAAAGCCACATGAAAAACTAAATATAATTGATTGTTTCTTTCCCTCACTGTCCCTCTCTCACTCTCTTAAAAAAAAAGTCAGACTGGAAAACACTGTGTATTTCTCAAATGTTTTAAAATCACAAAACAGAACAAAATCAAACCAAGAGAAGAGAGAAGGTTCCACTCGTCTTAAACTGTGTTCTATAATCACATGCCTAATGAAAGTTTGCTGACGCCATGACAATGTTATAGCGTCAGCTTTCAAAGAACATGTTGTCTGGTTACTATAGCATTTCTATATTTGAATTAATTAGAAACGGAAACGTGGATAGCTTAGCTTTGAAATTAAATGAGCCCCCTAATGGGGAAGCTAATTACTGAATTCATTCTGACGGTCTGTTTTACCAGTGAAAATTTAGGTTATTGAATTGAACAATATGTACTCAGGACTAGCAGAGAGAAGCAGGGCATCCATGGATAGAGCACAGGGGAAACAGTGGCTCTTATGGCACTGGACCAGACATTAGTCTTTTGTTAGAGAGGATTTTTATTGTTAATATTGTCACCTTTATGACAAAGGTTCTAATATGAAGAGTACTCAGAATTCTTAAAATGCATCCATTAGTCTATGCGCTATGCTACTCCTGCCTTCTGCTAATATCTTTCCCACTATATGATTAGGTGGTTCCACCAGAAGCCATAATCTGGATGTGTTGGGGGAGATTTCGGGAGGAAACTTCCATAGCCTTAAAAGACCAAATGGTAATTTATCTTCAGTATAGAAATGTTTATTCTCTTGGAGATTTGCTTTTCTAAATAGAAGTTTGTAGCGAACAAAGACCCTGTTCTTAATGTTGTGGTTTTCAAATGCCACACACACAGCCCACACACACCACACCCATACAGAATCAGTAACAGAGAGAGCAGGAAGCCATTGACCATTAGGGATGTTCAGCTGTCCATTACGCTGCTCAAACAGTGGCAAGTACAATGATACCCATGGCCATTGGAACATCAAGTCACAGTGAATGTTTCATCTTGCTAAAGCCACAAGATTGTTAAGAAGCACAAAGAAGTTTATCCGCATCATGTTGGATAGGCAGCAATACTTAAAGAAGGCCGATCTGCTGAGGCACATCTTTTGATGACTTTTGGAATGAAGATTCAAATTATATCACTAAATCCTGTGTTCTAATGTGGAAAATGATGGCCTAGAAACATCTTTATAATTGAAGGCTAACATCTGGTCTTCTTGACAGAGCTTTCTTTTAGCAACATGGAGTTTCCTAGCTACTTCTGGATTAACCTAATTACCGGCTCTACCTGTACCTTTCATGGTCCCTGTTGGGATGGTCTCTGGAACCTTCCCTAAAAGGAGGAGATAAAACATCTGCTCAGAGCATTTTCTGTCAATCTTTATCCTATGCTTCTCTTTGGGGGCTCCCCACTGTTTAGAGGGCTTCCACCTATGTCCCTTCTGTGTGGTGCTATGATCTCCTTGAATTCTTTTTAAGATTCTTAGGCCACTAAGGTCCTAAATATCTCATATGTCTCCCAGTGTTTAGGTGAATTAAATTATTTATACATATGGAAAATATACACTTTTCTATTCCACTCCAAATGTCATATATCATTAGCATTTGAGAATTGAAAAATGAAAAGTTGACTATGTGTTAATGTATCCTTGTTCTTAGATTTGTGTAGTATTAACATAAAAAAATTAAATATTTGATTGTTTTATTTTACCTGCAAGAAACAGGTCTGGAGAAGTGGAGTCATTTTTTTTGAGAGATCATAGGTGAGAAATACCATGGTTTAAACCTTTGGAAACAAGCAAATAGGAATCTTACTAAGTGTGGATTCTGGTATGCACTCAAAAGAGAAAACAAAAAGAGGGAAGGAGCTGTTTCACAGTTAGAATAGAGAGGGCTGAGGCTCAATTGCAGAATAATTAGCCAGTGGCACCTTATCTTCTTTCAGCCTGTAAGTAACCTCAATGACCAGAATGTAGAAATGACAGTGCATGTATGTACATATGCATATCTGCGATAATGCATTATGCAGCTATTTAAAATATGTTGAAAGCATTGTGTTATGGTAAAAGGTTCACGCTAAAGGGATAATGTTTTATAAGGCTTAATGCAAGAATATAAAATAGATGATATAACCTCTGCTTTGTAAGAAACAAAACTGGGAGAAAATATGCAACAGTACTAAGAGTGGCTAGGGACTTGGAAGGTAAATTAGACCCTACATACCTGTTCCTCTCTGAGATCACTTTTGCTATGCCCTACTCCCCCAGCCCACACCATGACTGCTCCAGATGCACTGCTGTCTTTAATCTGCCATGAAAATACCAGGCACACTGCTAACTCTAAACCTTTGCCCTCGCTCATTCTTCAGCTTGAGAATGGTCTTCACCCAAATATTTGCATAGCTTACTCCCTCTATTCCTCCAGACTTTCTTCTACACCATCACCTGTCTACAAGAGACCTATACAAAATTGCAACCACATATATTTTACTCCCTAGCTGTTAACATTACCTAACAAACTACAATAAGACCTAATGTACTTTATGTTTGTTAGTGCCCCCCAAGAAAAAAATAATGACAGAGAGAGAGAGAGAGGGAGAGAGAGAAGAGCAAGCTGAAGGTGCACGGTAGTGGTTAAATAATTGACTATGAAATCTCAGCTGATAAGGAAGTGAGACTATTTGGGGAAGGCAGAGATATTAGCCTACAAAATGTAGAACAACTATTGGAATATACATCAAAAGGAATCTGGAGATCAGAGAAGTAGGATGAGTGA
>PVKS010042589.1:0-15343 GCA_004027875.1 Aplodontia rufa | reverse complement strand
AAGGAGAAGGGACAGGAAAATGGAGGAACTGTATAATAAAATTGATCAAATCATGCCATGTACACATATGAACATACCACAGTGAAGTCCACCTTTATGTGCATCTACAAAGCCTCAGTGACCTCGACGTATGAGGGGCTATGGCCTCGATCAGAGTACAGAGGTTCCTGGACTCCCCAGTATGACCCCATTTACTAATAATTGAGCCACATCTGCACCTCTAACATCTGGCCAAATCTTAGAATAAGTGTCCAACAAGAGACTGAGAAGGTCCTTAACCTGACAAAAAGGGAGCACTAGAAGCAGAAGTGACTTGAGGAGGAGCAGGGCCTTGACTCGCACAGCTGGTGGAGAAGGAGAGTGACAAAAACATCTGCAGAAGAAAATGAACTTCTGGTGTGAAATTGGTTATTTCTAATTTTCAGCTTATGTTTCTAAGTTGATTAGAATCAAACTGTATCAAATAACCCAAGGGCCCATGTTTTACATACATATATTTGTTTTTGAATGAAACAGCAATGAAAGCTCATCCATTTTTCCACATAAGATATATCTGAATCAAAAACTACATAGGTCGGAAATATACTTGAAATCTCTCACCTGTCTTGTCATTTGCCAAACACAATCAATAAATTGAAGAAATATAGGAGATCGGTCGGCATCTGCGTGGTTGTCATCACCATGGCCCACTCGCTGCGAAGACAAGGAAAGGTTAAGCATCTTCCCGTATGCTGGAATCCTCTCAAAAGAATTCCTGCCACATAACAGACACTCAAAAGTGTTTACAAAATTGAATTGACTTCCATTTCTTTTAGGAAACCAAATTCTAACTTAAAATGTTTTTACATTTTGATTGCTTTATAATTTCATTAATATAGTTGATACCAGGAAATGATAACCAGGGACTGGAATGGTGGCTCATCATTCAAACCTCATACCATGTACACAACAAAGTACTAGATCTATGAAAGCCAAATGAAAAACTAAATAAAATTCTTTCTCTCTCCCTAACTGTCCCTTTCTCTCTTAAAAAAAAATGAAAAAGAAATGATAACCAAATTTCTAGTGAACTGTTCAGTTCAAATAATGGGTTCAAGACCAGTTACCACACTACGCACACAGTTTTATCAATGTGGGAGTGAGTACCAATTAGCTCGCAAAGCATATCACAAATGTCATTTTCTCTATAAGTATAAAAACATCTTTCCATTTTTCAGAAATGTCAGGATGTCTGCAGATCAACATCATGATTAATAGTGCGTAAGTTTTAACCAATTTTCCACAACTCAGAGAAACCCAAAATCTCATTCTTGAAATGGTAACAGGGTGGAGTCCTTGCTCAAGGAAGTTCTGGTATTGCATTTCATATCTTTTGATACTTTATACTGATTCATACTTAAAGGTAATATTCTCACCGATATAAACAGAATGGCCCAAAACACTGAAAATGGCATGTGTAAAAACACAGTTAAGAGAAGCTTAAAGTAATATATGGCTAAATGAAAGGACAACAAAGAAAAAAACACTGTGGACATATAACACAATCACCACACAGAGCAAAAAATACTCGATCTATGAAACTGCCACCAGGAAAGACAAAAACAAGGATATTACCAAGTCAGTGTCAAATCTCAGAGTAATAGTGGAGTGCTTTCTTTTCATTTTTAATTGTGGTAAAGCAGAAATAACATAAAAAAGTTACCATTTGAACCGTTTTTAGAGGAGAGTTCAGTGGCATTAAGCCCACTCCCACTACTGTGTAACCATCACCACCATGGGGGTCCAGAGCTACCGGAGCTGTTTTATCTAGCCAAACTGAAACTCTGTCCCCATCAATCACCAACTCCCCATTCCTCCTCCCTTGTGTCCCTGGCAATTACCATTCTGTTGTTTCTATAATTTTGAATATTCTAGGCATGTCATGTAAGTGGAAAACATACTCTATCCCTCTGTGACTAGCTTCTTTCATTTAGCAGTTCTTCAAGGCTCCTCCATGTTGGAGAATGCATCAGCATTTCTTTCCTGTAGAATTCCTGTTTTATCCATTCATCTGCTGATAGATTCTTGAGTTGTTTCCACCTTTGGGTCACTGTGAATAATGCTGCTATGAACACTAAGTATAAATATCTGAGTCCTTGCTTTCTCTTCTTTTGAGTGTATGCTCATATATGGAATTGCTGGATCATATGGCAATTCTAGTTTTAATTTTTAGGGAACTTCTATACTGTTCCATTGCAGCTGCATACATTGCCTTATTATTTCTGGACCTCCCCTACATAAAATAACTTGTAGAGCCTGCTCTTCAATATTTAAGATACCTAGGGAGCAATTCCTCACTGATAGTTCACAATTTAGGTTTCATTCTTTCTTTTAATAGATAGCCACAGAACCCCTACAGTGCAATTTCAGGCATTTTCATGGATTGTAGTAGAGGCCTGGTCCTTGGCTAGGCACCTGGGATACCAAGACAAACAGGACACAGACCTGTGCTTGAAGACTAATTTGTATGTGAACTAGTTAAGTTAGAAAGATTTGTAAATAACAAGGGTATTAAGTACTTTGAGGGCTTCTGTGTGTGCAGTGGGTCTAGTGAGGGCTCAGAGGAACAAGGCAACCATCCTAGGAGGGGGTTAGAGAGGGAACAAGGGGGGGTGGTTTCATACAAGTTACAGTCACAGTAGAGGTCCCATTTAGACAAACATTGAATGATAGGAAGATGCCCACTCCCTTCTGGCCAGGAATTTATTACAGGCAATGGAAAGATAGTGAAGGATGCTCAGGGAGGAAATTGAGGGATGAAGCTGGAGAGGGGGGCCAGGCTCAGATCACCAAAGCATTTGAGAGCCATGCTGAGAGACTGCCCATGATCCCATAGGCACAGAAAGGCACTGAGGGATTCACACTGGCCAGTGGCAGCATCAGATTTTTTTTTTTTTTTTTGGAATGTTCCATCAGGCTACAGTAGGGACGATGGATTGGAAGGGGACAGATAGCAGAGGCAAAGGAGCAGAGATGACAGATTTGAATACATGTACTTAAAGTCATGGGACTGGCTGAGATCAATCAGAGTTTAAGCACACAGAGAAGAGGAATAATCCAAGGACTGAGCCCTGGAATACCTCAATGTTGGAAGGCTGGAGAGATGAGGGGGGACCTGGCAGTAAGAGGAAATTTGAAAGTTTGTAGAGGTCCAGAAGCCTAGTGAAGAAAGTGCTTCCAGAATGAGGGAAGAATCAACAACATCTAATACTCAGGCCAAATAAGGGAAGGGCTTGGCAAAGTGGCAGTCACTGACAACCAGGACAAACCCAAGTCCAGCTGAAGTGAGGTCAAGACAGGCTAGAAGGAGACAGGTAGTGACAGCAAGTACACACAACAGTTTTGAGGAGTGGTGTTGTAAAGGGGAGCAGATAACTCGGGTGACAAAGGGGGCTGTGGGGTCAAAAGGTTTTTTAGGAGGGATAAGACAGCATGTTTCTATACCAATGGGAATCATCTAGGGAAGAGTAGGAATGCAGACAGGATAGAGGGAAAGTCAGTTCTTTGATAAGGTCCATAGGTAGATATAGAAGCAGGTGGGCAAGCACAGGAACTGGCCTCAGGGGCTGGCTCATCCACAGAAACTCGAGGTAAGGTCGAGTACAGGGACACTGTGGGTGAGTGACTGCAGGCTTGAAACCACTGTTTAAGTGCTGGCTCCACCCCCAAGTAGCAGCACTGTGACCTTAGGTGGAGGACTCACACCCCTGAAACCTGCTTCCCTACCTATCAAAATTAAACAAGATATATTTGTGATAGTGTTGGACATCCAGTAGTGCTCAGTATATTGCAGCCACTATTTTTTTAATTTTTTTTATTTTTGAACAACCATACAAGTTTTTAACAAAATAATATAAAATGTGTATAGATTCTGGATATTACAATTACCCCCAGGAGTGCCCCCCAATTATCCACCCTTATCCCTCCCTTCCCCTTCCCCCCATATCTCTAAAAAAGGATTATGATGTATAGCATTATATCTTAACTGGATTTAACACATGATAACAGACCAACTTTCTCACTGGCCAGGGTCTAGTCCCAACCTCCATAGATGAGTGGAGACAATCGACCATTAGTTCTCTGGGTTAAGCTGATTTTACTCAGCATGATTTCTTCCATAGCCATCCATTTACCTTCAAAGGTTTATTGCAACCACTATTAATCCTACCGTCACATCACCTTCCCTATGCCATGCCGAGCCCCAGGATTAGCAAGGAGGGATGGAAGCACAGCACTGTGCTCCTGCTCAGCCCAACTGTATACTGCCATAGCTGGTGTCTCGACAGACAGCCCTTACTGCTGTCCATCTTAGAAAGGGCCCTTACCAGCTTTATCTCCCTCCAGACATACAATTTGGGAAGAAAAGGTAGAAGAGAATGGCTTCCAAGTCTTTAAAGAAAGCAAGCTGCAAATATTTGGAAAGATTTCCTACTCTCTCCTCCCCATTGAGCCCAACCCTTGTGGAAAAGGAAGAACCAAAGGTGCTCATAACAGCATTTAAAAATAACCGATGTTAAACTGGCACTTAGCAGAGACCCTGGCACCTAAGCACTTGACATACCCAAGCTCCTTCCCCCACAGTGCTCTCCATTTCAGAGGGGAGGAAACCAAAGCAAGACTAGGGAAGGAATGTGTCTAAGGATAGGCCAGAGCTCCCCTGGAGCATGCTGTTCAGAGGCTTTCCAGCAGCTCCCTCCCTCCATGGGGCCTTTCTCTGCTCTCCTCCCTCTGTGGGAACAGCTGGTGGTACACCTGGCACTCCCATAGTGAAACCACTGAAGTCCTCACCCTGTCCATACTGCATTATAAAGTGAGTTTCGTTGGGAATTTGGAAATCTTCCAATTCAATGCATGGAAGACAAATCTCAACAGGACAAAAATTGAAACGGCAGCCCCAAAATGACCCACTAGATGACCCAACAATTTCACTCCTGGGGATATGTTCCTCAAATTGAACGCAGATTGCTTTGGGGTAAATTATGTACCTCTCAAATTGAAGTCTTAATCCCTATAACCTCAGAACATGACTATATTTGGAGATAGGGCCTTTAAAGAGGTGAAGTTAAACTGAGGTCATTAGAGTGGGTCCTAAACCAATATGGCTGGCACCTTTATGAGGGAAAAATCTGGACACACAGAAGATACCAGGGGCACATGCAGAGAGGAATGAGCATGTGAAGAGGCACCAAGAGGGCAGCTATCTGAAAGCCAAGGAGAGAAACCTCAGGAGAAACCAATCCTGCTGGCAACTTGATTTTGTAGTCCGTCCTTTCAAATTATGAGAAAACATATTTCTGTTGTTTAAGTTGCCCACTCTGTGCTACTTCATTATGGTAAAACATCCATCCATGTTCACAGCAAAATGTGGAAAGAGCCCAAGTGTTAATCTACAGATGGATGGAAAACAAAATATAGGTGTGCTAAAACGAAAAAGCTTTACCATACAATATTGGGGTCCATGGTATCCTATTATGGCAATTCAGATTGGACACAGAAGAGAAAGTCTGTATGCAAGTGTGTGCACACATGTCTATACCTACATGTGACAGGTACATGCATGTGACAAGGAAAAACATTCAAGCACAAATCTTGACGTCTCAACTTACCAGTGCAAACCTATGTCCGAAGCTCATCCACTCCTTTTCTATGAGGGCTTCGAATCCTTTAATGGTCCTGTAATAACTGTCCAACATCAGCATCGCCAGAGATGTGAGCTGGGCTGTTCGGTCCCAACCATCACTGCAGTGCACCACCACTGAGGTTTTCCCAGATTCAATTTTATCAGCAATTCTTACTGCCCCGGCAAGAAGCATCTTCAGAAAAGGAGATGTATTAGACAGACTACACTGAATTTCAATTACTGCATACAATAACTCCGGGGTTCTGGTCAATAAACCAAACAAGAATGCAGCACAGGGGCTGGGGGACGTAGCTCAGTGATAGAACACTTGCCCAGCACACAGGAGACCCTAGGTCCCATCCCTAGCACCACACACACATACATAGGAGAATGCCATGCAATCAATTAAGAACCACTAGGAAATGCTGGCATCATTAAAAAAACAAACCCCTCACTTATACAAAGACAAAAATACAGCGGAAAATAAGGGTCCTTTACTAAAGGGTCACAAAGTTCTTTTAAAACCTGACCAGAGGCAAGCATTATCCCCTTTTGGTTGTCGCAAAAGCCCCCCAGAAGCCTAGATACTGCCTGCAGAAACTAAGAAAGCTCATATATGAAGCAAAGATACACTCATCCATGGTTCTGCAAACCACGTAGGATAGGGATGTTTATGGCACAGATGGAGAGAAGTCTTAAGTGGAAAGCAGATCAAAAGACTGGACCTCGTTACCCTTATATATTCCAGCCAATGTGTCCCATCCACGCTGGACAGCCACCGTGCCTCATCGATGGAAGGGTACACGATCTCTTTTAATTTACGTAGTGATTCTCTCATCACATGAATGTTGGGGATCTCCAAGAACACAAGCTCTGCATTTGGGTAAGCACTTTCACTTTCGTATCCTCCACCCTTTGCCTGTGAAAAACAAAAGAAATACACCATTTATCTGGAATTAAGTCTTTTATTGTTTCTGGTGTGATCAGTATAGAGCACTAAAGAAGCAACAAACTCATCCATTAATAAACCTCCTCTATACTTGTATGAAGGTCCGAGGGTTGCCAGAACAAAGTACTACAAACTGAATACCTCAAAAGAACAGAAATGTATCGCCTCACAATTCTGAAAACTGCAGGTCTGAAATCAAGGTGTTGGCGGGTCATGTTCCCCTAAAGCCTCTTGGAGAGGATACTTCTTTGGCTTATCCAGCTACTAGGAGCCCCAGACATTCCTAGATTATAGACACCTCACTCTATAATCTCTGTCTCCATCTTTATTTGGCCTTCTCCCCTTTATCTGCCTCTCTGCCTCCTCTCATTCTTCTTATAATAAAATACTTTGTCTCAAATTAAGGCCCACCCCAATACAATTATGACCTCATCTTAACATAATTACACTTGGAAGAACCCTATTATGAAATAATATTACATTCACATGTAGTAGGAGTTAGGACTTCACATCTTTTTATAGGGACACAATTCAAGTTATAAAATCCTTCATCCATTATCAATTTTTAAACTACAAATAACTGGTTCTTACTCAAGAATTAGGTTTAAAGAGGTATTCCTTATGTATAAATAAAAAGAACCAATAGAAAACTCCTTCAAGAAATCAAAAACAAATTTAGAAGAAGGTATGATAGGTTAGTGCTATCTATTTGAATAGAAAAACGTTGCACTGCCACAAAATTTATACATAACAAAACAATTTGGAGGTCTCAAGACAAAACCAAAACATTTATCTAAGCAATCTCAGTAAAACCAAATACAAATGTAAAAAAAGGAGGATGTGACCTACTCCCTGGTGGTTCCTCAAGAAGTTACATGTAGAATTGACGTATGATCCAGCGATTCCATTCTTGCTTATTCATTCCACAGAATTCAGAATAGGCATTCAAACAAAACTTGTACACAAACCAAATGTCCATCACTGGATATGTGGATAAACAAAATGTGGTCTATCTATACAACGGAACATTACTTGGCTATTAAAAGGAATGGAATAGGGGCTGGAACGGTGGCTCAGAGGTTGCCTGGCATGTGTTGAGGACATGGATTTGAACCTCAGCATCACGTACACAGTGAAGTGCTGGAGCAGTGAAAAGCCACATGGAACACTGAATAAAATTGATTTTTTTCTTTCTCTCTCTCTCTCTCACTGTCCCTCTCTCTTAAAAAACAAAACAAAACAATGGAATACTAACTTTAGAATGTGGATGAACCTTGAAAACAAACTGAAAGAAGCCAGGCATAGGAGACCACATATTATATGATTCCATGTATATGACGAGTCCAGAGGAGGGGAATCCATAGAAACAAGACTAGTGGGCCCAGGGTGTGGAAGAAGGGAATGGAAACTGACTGCTAAAGGAGATGGGATTTACATGTATGGTACAGTTGTGCTAATTGTACAACACCATCAATGTACTGGGAATCACTGAACTATAAACTATGGAATGATAAAAATGGTGAGTTTTATGTTGTCTGAATTTTACCTCTATAAAATAAACAAAAATAAACATATCTGTGACCCAAAGACCACACTCTTCATTCAGTATCCAGCCATTTACCAAGTAAGTATGAATGCCCAGTCCTGAGGTAACAATGCTAAATAAATGGAAACCCTGGTCTTCCAGCCCCCTAATGTCTAGGGTGGGTAGGGGTGAACAGGGCCAAAGGCAGCACAGAGCTATGGGTCCTCTGCTCTGGGAGAACCCAAAGGACACCAAGAGCACTGGCAAGGCCTGTTCAGCCAAAAGAAAGAAAGCACAACTCAGGGAGGAAAGGGCAAGTGCATCCAAGGTAAAGGGGCTATAGAGATGGGCAATGATACCACTTCCTGAGAGAGCACAAGAAGTCAGCAGGCAGAACTCTAGGGCAGCAGCAAGAAGGATAACAATGACACCAGACAGCATGCTGGGACTCAAGGCCAAAAATGAAGAAGATCAGACAAAGAAGAATCACTGGCTGCCCTGAGAAGGCACTGGATGTGGATGAGACCTTTCACTATCTTCACTCTTCCTGTGTCTACCTGGCCTTTGCATAGGAAAGCTGGTCTTGGATTTAGGGCCTACTCTAATTAGTTAAGATTTCATCTTACTGATTCCATCTACAAAGACCTAAGTTCATATTCTGAGGTTCCAAGTAGACACAAATTTGGGGGAGACACTATGAAATCCACCAGAGGGATTCAACATACAAAAAGCAATGTAATACATACAGCACATTAACAGAATGATCCATCAGACGTGGGGAATAGGGACTTACTGATGAAGGATGCCTCCCTAGGGTAGGCTGAAAAGTGGCTCCCCACCAAAGAAATCCACATCAGGCAACTGTAAACAACAGGACCTTATTTGAAAAGAATGTGCCATCACAGATGTAATTAAGAGTCATGAGATGAAAGGATGATCCTGGATTCTCAGGTGGGCCCTACATGCCATCACAAGAGAGAGAGGAAGAAACATAGAAACACCCAGAGGAGGAGGAAAAGTAGCCAGTGAAGTCAGAGGCAGAGACTGGAGAGATACAGCTACAAGCCCAGGAATTCTGGAGCAGCTACAAGAAGCTGAAAGAGGCAAGGAGCAGAATCTCTCCTGGAACACTTAAGAGAGCACTACTGCCAAATTTTGGACTTCTGGCCTCCAGAACTGTGAATGTTGTTGTAAGCCACCAAGTTTGTGGGTGGTTTGTATGGAGAGCTCAGGAAACCTTCCTGTCCTGTTCTTCGCCCAGTCATCCCCCTCTCAGTAACTGACAACATCACTCACTCACCCTCCAGGCCAGACACCGGGTCAGCCACCGTGAGCACAGGAGCGGCACGCTATTCTGCACCATGCACCAAGGAAGCGCTCACCACCATGCCGAGTTGTTGCCATACACCATTCTCACTCAGTTTGAATCCTCACACAACCCTTGACATGGGACACTGGCATAGGTATCATCTCCCATTTTGAAGAAAAAGAAGATGAGGCTTAGAGAGAGCTTAAGTAGCTTACCCAGGGTTACAGAGCACTGAGTGGCAGAACCCAGACAAAAACTCAGGCGTAACTGAACCCAAAGCCAAGGGGTCTGACAACTCTATCACACTGTCTCTTTGTCTGGCTTGAGTTCACTGAGATTTTATGATCTGGGAAACAGCCAACTGGAGATGTCAACCATACAATGGGATGGAAATACAGTCTCAACCTGAGGAGGGATCAGAGCAGGAGAGAAACTGTGGTGTCCAACTCAGCATAGAGATGTTTAAAGTACTGGCAATGGAGGAGATGGCCTGGGGAGATAGTAGCCAAAGGGATTATAGACCAAGTTCAAGAAGCCCTACCATTTAAAGGCTGGAAGGAAGAGGAGAACCAGAGCTTCACCAGCTGCAAAGGACAGGGCCACCTTCAGTTAGCAGGGATTAGATGGGAGCCTTGTGCAAAGGCATTTGTATCTCATCTCATTGGTATCTGATGTACAACTGTTTCATGGGATTTATGGAAACTTGGGTATTTATACAGCTTCATATGGCTGAGTTCAAATTAATCACTAGTTTTTAAGTTAGATGGACATTCTAGGACCTCACAATCATTTCATTAAAATACTTAACCCTCTGGGTCTTTGCTTAATTGACTCAGCAGACTGGATTGTGGAAAAGAATGAGAGACAAGATCCCAACCTATATGAAACACCAAACATAGCGTTGAGAGGGACAGCCACAGACTACTCCAAAAGACTCTGACCTCAGTTGGTGAGGAATTTTATGAACTGTTCCAATTGCATAGCAATACATAGAAAGTACATAAGAAAACAGTTTCTGTACTATTATTGAGAATGTACCTTGTTGGTATCAGCAACACTGTTTTGCCGGGCATCAAAGATGTTAAGTTTATGGGACTGTGCATTAGCATCCATTATTGTTTGCAAGTATTTTTCATCCTCTTTGCAGCGTTTATCATTGGGACCCACCAGTGGCTGGCTGCAACGGGTTATCGTTGCCTGACTCTCTGGATGAATCCATGACAATACCTAGTGTTTTTAAGTAACAAATATTAGTGTAGTTCCTAAAGCAATATATTCTCTAATTACCTGGGGCCAAAAGCACTGTCTCTCCCTAAGATTTTCCTCTCTTAGCACTTTATTTTCTTTCACACCAGTGTGAATAACCATGTGGTAGTTTGTGCATCCGCTTGTTCAATATGTGTTTCTCCTGCTAAGCCAGGGAGTTGCCCACATCTCTCCCCAGAGGCTAGCACACATGAGTCGGGCACATGGTAGGTACTCAGGTACTGAGGGCACAAGGTAGATACACAGGGACTGAGGGCTGGTGGATACTTCTTTGAGGTAGATGTTAACAGCTCTTACAGAGAGTGAGACGGGAGAGGTAAGAGGCTGGCTCCTCGCAGCTGAGACAGCAGTGCAGTGGCCAAAGGACCCGATGTTCTGATCAGGTTGAAACACATCTGACTATACGAACTCTAAAAATCACCTTTCACCTCAAAAGTTCTATGATTCTAAGAAAAACAAAACCTAAGTCCAAATATTACTAAAATCTAGCCCTAATCCTATTTGATTAGTCTGACTCATCTCCAATTTTTTTTAAAAATATCTTTGTATCTTCATAATAACATATGTGGCAATGTGAGGACAAAGTGAATACAGTCTCTTATAAAATCTTATAAAACCTTCCATGTTCCTACAATAGCCAAATGACTCAGAATTATACCAGAAGCAAACTCCAGGGTAAAATCATTATTCCCTGCTGGCTGAAACTGTTTTGCTCGTGTCCAGAATGCTTTGGTGAAAGCAGTGATGTAAACTGTTAATGCAACGGCATGCTCTTCTTTCTTGCTGCTCCTTTGTTATTTTCTTCTACTTTTGGAGAGCTTAAGTTACCCTTGCACTTAGAAGTAGGAAATGACATGAGGGGGAGACGTAGCAAAAAGAATGTTTATATCTTGAGAATCAAAGATATGTTCATGTTTTTAAGCTTATTTTTTCTACTGTCCACTCTGCTAGATTGCTGTCTTGCATATTTCCATATTCAATCTAACACAGTACATGTTTCTATCTGATTGACAATGTGCATTACTTACAGGGACTCTGCCTTTTGCTCGAAAGGCTGCCACTTTTGAAAGGTCATCATCTTTTACACTAGTTGGCACAACAATGATGGCAGGGTAGGTGTCACAGAACTCGTAATTACTGTTTATTCTGGATATTTTCCAACTTTCATTTGGCAAGCCCTGCAGGGTGTGAAAGAAGAAGAAGGGGAAACATATTTTTCAGCTTTGAAAAAGTACTAAGCATTAATTTTATCTGTTTCTCATTTTCAACAAAAATTAATTTACACACCTTGTTTACTGTTACTTAAAAAATTCACATATGTATATATTAGTATATGTATGCACCTGTATGAGTGTGTATATATAATATAGTATAACCCATTTCCTAGATATCCTAAAAATCTAATGAAGCATAAGAATTTCCAAATCATACTAAAAAATTAAAATTATACATTAGAATTCCAGTTATATATATTGTTTGTCCCATTTTCTATAAACAATAAGCTTAGTGTTATTTCTGAAAAAACACCTGAAAGTCCTTTAGAGATACAGAAACCTTTTACAAATGTTGAAAATAAGTAATATAAAACATTATACCATACATAAGAAAGTTTAAATGTCATGAAAACAAGATCACACTGGTATAACTTGAAGCTGACAATGCACTGAAGAGGTCCCAAACCCAGGTCCCCATCTCAGGCAGATGCAGCGCTGCCATGCATCTCAAACTGAACTAATTCAGTGGTTTTGGTCCTTAGTCATCAACTCTTAATCAGGTCATCTCATAAAAACCATCTGAAAGATTTGGCTTTTACACCCCCATCCTTGATCTCTTACTCACCCTCTGGAAAAGGATGACCAACCAGTGACAGAGTCAAAGGTTTGGCATAGAAGAAGGCAGCCAGGAGATGGAGAACCTACAAGCTACGGAATTATGTCTATGTACATCTTACTGGCAAAGTTCTTTTCCCCACTACATTTCTACCCTTTTAAAAGAAAAAAGATGTTCAATTTATTTATTTTCTGTTTGATAAGCAACATACTTTACCTGTCTCTTATATTCAGAAACTGCATCGTAAACTTTCCAGCCATTAATTGGAAATTTTTCTTTATAGCTAAATGCAAATAGTGCCTGGAAACAAAAACCATAAAGCAGATGTCAGTATACATTTTTTACATCATATACCCATTATTAAAACTTTTCATTCTGACATGAGCTGAATGTATTAATATTCCTACTTTAAACTCCAATTTTTCTTTTTTAAAGAGAGAGGGGGACAGTGTGAAATAAAGAAAAGAATCAAATTTTATTTAGTCTTTCATTTAGCTTTCATTGCTCCAACACTTTGCTGTGTAAGTGGTGCTAGGGTTCAAACCTGCATCCTCACACATGCCAGGCAAATGCAGTAACTGCTGAGCCAGCACTCCAGCCTCTTCAATTTTTGAAGTAACAAATTTTTAGTGTCTCTTAATCATTATACAGAACTGACAATGTCCAAGTATTTTAGTATTAGTTACCAATAAAAGGAAAAATAGATGAAGGAAACCTCTGGAAAAAGGAATAATTAAACACAAAATTTATTAGGCCATCACAAATGCATGCAGAAAACATTTACGTGGGTGTACTTACCTGCCCGTTGGAAAGAGGAAATGCATGTTTGTTGAGGTTTTCAAATATTCCAAGTTTACGCTGTTCCTCCTGCTTATAAGCAAGTCGCAAGTTCCTCATATCCTGGTCAAAAAATTAGCAGACCTCAAGTTACTCAAAGGTACCAAGCACCTACGAAGCAGATTCCACGCCATAAGTTGATAAATATTTTTATTCATCTCCCACTTCATAATCTTTCTCCAACTAACAAAAAGCAATTTAACAGAAATACCTCCAATGAGATAAAGCAATTAGGTAGAGAAAGTAGAACACAGGAGACATTTGTGGGGGAATCATCAGATGCAACAAGAATAAGGTTTGTACACACAAAAGCTGTGCCATAGAGTAGTGTGCAGTTATGTAAGGAGGAGTCCCATGGTATTAGCTGTGCATTTTAGCTACCAAAAAACCATTTATACAATTCACACCATCTGTAAAACAAAAATGCTGCAAATGCTTCCCCCATGCACTTACAAAAAGAACACTGTATCATACAGACACGGCGACATACTTACAGCAACATGATGCTGTTTCTCAAGATCACAGTTTCTTAAAATGCTTCCCCACAATGCCAGCTGACGGCCAAAAGGCCAAACACAAGTCAATAGGAAGAATCCTACCAAGCCCAGCTCTGATGGTGTTGTTTCTTTTCACGACAGTGTTTTCTGAGCATTACCACACACATTTTTGAAAACTATGTCTCTGCCAAACACAAAAATTTCATTCTTCTCCAAGATTATATGAAATTTGAAAATAAATGTGACCACAAACAAAGGAAAAGCAATTTCATGAAGAAGTCAGTAGGGGCTGTAGTTATATAAACTACAGTATGGCTAATGGGACACTGAAGAGTTGTTAAAATCAAGAAATGACTCTGTATGTACTAATATAAAGAGGTTCCAAGGTATATTGTCATGGGGAAAAAGAAAGGAGAACACTATATAACACACTATAATTTATATTTTCAAAGAAAGACTAGACACATGCTTAGGTGCATACAGTATCTATGAAGAGGTACATTAGGAATCAGTAACTTGGGTGCTGGCAGGGAGTGAAACAGGAGTGTTGGGTAGGAGATTTACTTTTCGGTATATACAATTTTTATTTCATACTCTTTATTTTTTTAAAGAGAAGGAGAGCAAGTGACATGGAGAAAGAGAGAATCAATTTTTATTTATTTTTCCGTTTGGTGTTTGTTTCTCTTAACACTTTAGTTGTGGATGTGGTGCTGGGGATCGAACCTGGGTCCTCACACATGCCAGGCAAGCACTATACTGCTGAGTCACAACTCCAGCACAATTTTTGTACTTTTAAATTCTGTACTAGCTATTAAAACTAAACTGCACACCTTGCACGGCTCTTAGGCATGGGTTGAGAGGGCTGGGAGCCTAACCTTAGTACTTTTAGACCAGAAAACATTTAAGTCAGCTGTTAGCAAATGCCCACTCAGTCACAAAAATATCTTGTTAAAACAGTCACAGGACACCTGCCAGAGGAGCATAATTTCATGATACACCCTCTCTCTGAGCTACACTGCCACACACACACACACACCCCTTGGGAGCTAACTGGGCTGACTTGCTGTTTAGGAGTGCTCAGAAAGAAAGCATTCCAAGCCACAGAAGAGCATGAACAACGATCCTGGTGTGGGGCTGGTAGGTCAGTGGTAGAGTACATGCTTAGCAAACGTGAAATCCTAGGTTAGATCCTCAGCACCACAAGAAAGAAAAACAACCTTGGTGTGTGTGTGTAAGGGGATGGGCACTCATACCAGTACGAGTACCTAAAGAAAAGCCAAAAGGACTAGGAGGCAAAGGATCGTTGAGGCAAGGATGAGGCTCCAGAGGAAGCTGTAGAAGAAAGTAAGTCCAGTTCGGACACATGAGCACTTGACAAGGGCATTGCCACTAGCCCGAGGAGAAAGGGAAGCTACTCAAGAGTTATTGGGGCAGGGTGTGGGGGCAGAGGGGCGGGAGTGGTGGCTCAGCG
>PVKS010042588.1:0-15329 GCA_004027875.1 Aplodontia rufa | reverse complement strand
TCTTGCTAAAGAGGCATCCTGGCTCAGTATGAAAAGAATTTACTATATCTCTCAGGTCTCTTCTTGAAGCACATGCCTAAAGCATCAAGGATTTGTTTTTTGCCCCAAGTTAATGCCTCCTAATAACTGTCTTCCCTGTTTTTCCATTGGTAAAAAGTGTCTTTCTCACATAACTTGCTTTCTATTCTGTTTCAAACCCAATGGAGTAAAAAATTTAGATGTTAAATTTCCAGCCAACCAAAAACAGTCACAAGGAGAAATATGACCAGCTCTAGGGACACTGGAGCCCTGGACCATTTAAAGATGTGTTACACCGAACAATAAAAAAGTGTGAATAATTGTTAGATAATAAGTATGTGTAATGAGCTTGCCATGCACAGAGTAAATTTAGTATCATTGATTCAAAGAATGATTTTAAAAAAAGGCTGAAAGGGGCTGTAGAGAGACCTAGACTACCTCAGTTACTTTATGGAAATGAAAACTTGGATCAGGCAAGGAATTGTTTGACCAAGTTCCAATGGAGAGGGAAAGCTGGAATCCATGTCCTTGTTCCTTTGGTCCAGTGATCCCTACCTCTCTTTTGTCAAGAACAACTCAATTAATCAATGCTATGGATGAAAAGTAGTTAATTAAGGTCAATTAAGTCATTTAAATCAGGAATTATTAAAAATAACATTTTAATTTTGTTATCATAAAATATACAAATGAACACACTAACTTAAAAAAAACCCTTATGGTGTGGTATTAATTTGTGTTCTCTTAGTATGAGTCTAAGAATGAAGCAGAGTTCTTGTTGTGTTTATAAAAGCCATGGTTTCCAATTTGATTGCTTTAAAGTGAAACAAGAACACAAAGATATGTATGCTGCACTCTGTGTGTCAAACTCTTCAAATTTAACAGGTTATCTATCTTTTTTTAAAAAAAAGAAAGAGGGGACAGTGAGAGAGAGAGAGACAGAGAGAATCAATTTTTATTTAGTTTTTTACATGGCTTTCGTTGCTCTGAGACTTCATTGTGTATGTGGTGCTGGGATTTGAACTCGCATACATGCACATGCCAGGCAAGTGCTGTAACCACGGAACCACCGCTCCAGCCCTAGTTTACCTGTCTTGACAGTTGATTCACCAATATCTGAATGGATGGACATTTTACAGCAACTCATCTGTCTTAGCTGTTTTCAAGGCATGTACTATAGTTAGGACCTTAAGTGTTCCCCAAAGATCCATGTGTTAAAGGCTGCATTCCCGGTTTGGCATTATTGGGAAGTGGTGGACCCTTTAAGAAGTGGGACCTAGTTGGGAAGTTTTAGGTCTCTATCTCTTTAATATGCACATTGCATTTTAATCAAACTACTTTAGTGACTTGAAGCCAATATATGACTTACAATTTTTCTTATTTACCCACACAATGCTTATTCTAGAGCTGGGCAAAGAAGAGACCCCAAAAATGAACTTATGGAGCTCAGTTGAATTGGATGCTGATACCTTTTGAGATCAGGCAGAAGTCCCCATGACTCTTTTATTCATGGTCAGAGGAGTCAGGCAGGTGCTCTTTGAAGAGCTCTCCTTCAGTACTTTCTGGTGGGCACATCAGGAAACAACCTGATCCTGTAGATCTACAGGATACCAGGGTGAAGGTTGTTAACCTCATTTGCAGAAAAATCAAGGACCACGCAAGAGGCTGTTGTGTATCCTCACTTCCATGGACAAAGATATGAACTTAACTTATGAACTTCAAACTTTTGAATAGGAATTCCCTTAGAGGGAAGGTTTCAAAGGACTGGAATTGATTACCCAGGCAAATTCTGGAAATACTTTCCTATAGGTCTTACACAGCATGAATTCATCTCTGTCTTGCATTATTAGCCATGATTGTGCATTTTTGCCACAGATTTTCTTTATTTAAACCATCCAAGACAAAAAAGCAGCTCTTTTCTGGGAGCTCTGCAGGAAGAGAGCTTGATAACCTCCCAGAACAGATCATATTATTGTTTTATCACTTGAACCTTGAAAAGACCTGCTTTTGTCCAACAGCAAACTCTCTGGAGATAACTTAAACACTTCCTTTTTTTTTCTTTGTGGACATGAAGCTTAATTATGTATATACTTAAATCTCAATAGATTTAAGAACTATGCTCCAATCATTCATTCTTTAGTAACACACCTCTGGTTCCCTTAATCTGTTCTTTGCAGGAATTCTTTCCCATTCTTTCATCACCTTAACTGCATTTCTGTTTCCAAAAGAGGATGTGGGAGGCAGCAGATTAATTCATAGTGGGGCTGAGGATTCTCTGTTGATAAGTGGGTTGTGAGTTGGACACCCAGCAATCTGACTTCATAGACGGCACACATTGTTGGAATGCACACAATATAGCAGGAGGTAAGACTAACAAAGAGAGAGCAGGATACTGCACTTATGAGATGTCTTGAAAAAGAATCTATTTAGAAGACTTTAAAAAGATGTTCTGTAGGCTTAAATACAGTGCTTTTAAAAATAGATCAAATGGTTTAAATATGATACTGTTCCTCCACTTTGCAAAAGCTCAGACTTTCCTCTTGAGTATAAAATGTTTCCAACACCAAGCATGGTATCATAAAAATGCAGTTTATAAAAAGCATGCTGACACTGTAAAAATTAATAGTTTTCTTGGAAGTGGAATCTTTTCAGTTCTTACAGTGAAAAATTGAAACAAAAAATGGACTCCCCCCACCCTTTTATCTTGTAAAGTTAATTGACCATTTTTTCTTGGTTTTCCCAAATGAAACATTTTGGATGGAGCACACAGTGAGTGCTCACTACCAGGCACTCTCTTAGCTTGTCATTCAAATGCCCAGCCATGTGTCCAGGAACTCTCTAGCTCCCAACTATTAATGGTTGTGCTGGAAAAGAAGATGGCCAAATACTCAACCTTTAGAATAGTTACTTTAAAAAGTTTATACTACTTTCCCATTTTCTTAAATGTCATAAGAAACCATTAGTATTATTCTTCCATCATTAAATACATTTCCCATTTTGTTCTACTCAATTTGATAATTTAAAAAAATCCTGAAAGGAGGGGAAAGATTGATCCTTAGAAATTTTTAAAAGGATTTGGAGAATGTGGCTGTGTGAAAGGGGGTTGACAAAATACTTCAAGTTCAGGCATAGGCTTCATTTGTCTTTTAGTCTTACAGAAGATAAGACTTGTCTGTGGCTAGGCAGCCCTGTTAGATGAGCTGGACAAAACAAAAATTGAACATTAAAAAGTTGATGTGAAAGTCACTTCTGTTTTGGAAGTTGAAGACTTGATCTTGGGGCTTTCCAAACCAGCTGTTAGTATTTGTACATTTCTAAGCTAGTTGATGTCTAGATGGACATTGATGGGCAAAACACACAGAATTTTCAACCTAGAAGGAGTTTTGAGGATTGTCTTGTCCATTGGTCATGATATGAATTTGACAGGAAAATGTGTGGGTGGTCATTCATCTGTCTTCTTATGTATCTAAAGAATGCTCTCATTCTTCCAAATCTCATCTTTAGGCTTAATGATATCAATTATGATAATATCAAGATATTTAGATTATTTCTCATCTAGATTTCTCTTCATGTGGAAAACTCTTTAGTTTGCTGAGGGTGCTCTTAAACTGTGGCTACTTAAAAATATTGTGCTTTTTGCTTAACATTTATATATCTATATGTAGATAGATCATATCATTAGATTAAAAAGAACCAGCCATCTCTTATCTAATGGATGAGTCTATTCTCTTATTTTGACGTTATCTCATTCTTGATGAGTTTCGGAACCATATATATGTGTATATGTGTGTGTGAGTGTGTGTGTGTTCATTGAAGTCATTGATAACAACATTGAATAGAAAAGAGACTGCTATAAGTGAAATATTAAATATACTCCATTGTGGGAATAAAAATGGAAATGGAGAGAATAAAGTCAGTGGAGGAAGAGGGAGGGAGATATATTACTGTAGGAAATAAAGCCTACAGGGACAGAACTTGCTGGGGAGGTCAGCTTCCAGGAACACCTGTGGGAAATCCATACACCCATCTGGGCAAACACTGCTGCTTCTTTGTGGGGTTTGGGAACTTATCTGCCATAATGAAAAAGCCACTAAAATTCATGGTCTTGAACATATGAAGGAAATCTGAACTTTCCCTTCATGATTGAGTCAGTTGATAGTTGGCAGTTTAGCTTCCTGTTTTTACAGGGAAAAGGGATTAAAAACCTTTCTGAAAAAGTTCAAAAATTTTTGTGGACATTAAATTGCTCCTGGAAAACAATCTTTTGATGATTATAGTGTAAAAGAATCAGTATCACGAGTTACATTTCTGCTCAGATACACATGGTTTAAGCATGGATGGAAAAGTGGTTACATCTTGTAAGTTTCAGAGTTTTCTCTTTCTGATTCTCCTAAACCCTCCCCTTATGCTTGGAAAGGATGAGGGAGAGTTTGAAAGTTTCAACCAAACTTCAAATCTACCTGGCTTTCTTCTTGCTGGTCTTCTAGCCACCATGAAGGCAGTATGGATGAATTTTATAATATAAATAAGCAGATGGATGGAAAACTATAAGCATTCCATGCTTTTCTGGGTGCTGGGTGGGTCTTATATCTATATAACACAAACTGAAGTGTTCCGACTTTCTTGTTTCTCTATTTTCCAGCTTTTAAAATTTTTTGGACTTTCAATTTTTATGCCCTAAATTACTTCCAAATACAATTAAGTCAACTTTTCTCTTTCCAAGTTACCTATGGAAAAATCACCTTCTTAGTTGATAAGGATACAGGAACAACTCAATATATTTGATGATTTATTTTGTAATTGAGAAAGGAGGAGGGTGGCAGATAGAAGTGGTTGCCTTGCTCCGGGACCATGTGTATCCTTCTAATCTTTAGAACTGGGTTGTAACTTTTTCCTGCATATGGCAATTGTGTGCCAGGCCATCCCTAGTTCTCCATTCTCAGGGGACCTCATTAATTCATTATTAAGAACATGCTATAGTTTGTGCTACTCAAATTTGAGCAATAATTTTTCCCAATCATTGGCTTGTTGTCTTGTTTCTAAGTCCTAGGAGGCTGAATCTCTACTTTCTAATAACTTCTCTAGTAAACAATTTTCTCATTATCATTCTTGTTTCCTTAATGGCAAAATTTCTGTGGTGTGTCCTGATTCTTCAGGCACTATCTGGTAGCCCACTCTCTGGAGCTTGGATTTATTGTTTCTGAACTCAGAATCTCTGTCTTGGTCCACTCATGCTGTTAATAATAAAATACTGCAGACTGGGTGATTTATCATCAATAGACATTTATTTCTCACAGTTCAGGAGGCTGAGAAGTGCAGAAAAAGGCACCTGCAGATTTTGTGCCTAATAAAGACTGCTTCTTGGTTTATAGATAGTTACCAAGAAGCAGTCTTTACTTTGATAGTTCATATATGTCCTCACATGGTGAAAGGGGCAGAGCTGTTTCTGGGTTCTCTTTTATGTGATTTATGATCCTATTTATCAGTACTCCATTTTCTTACCTAATAATCTCCCAAAGGCTCTACTTCCTAAAGATTACCTTGGGAATCAGAATTATAACATGAATTTAGGGGGGACCCAGATATTCAGGCCACTGCATTCTTTATTGCAATAGCATCCACAACATGGAGTACATCTGTTACTTGGCACTTGTAACCTCACTCCTCCCCCAATCAAATTTTTCACTTTATTCATTTGATACATTTACTTATTAATCTGTTGGCTCATGTTTTAATATATATCAACTGCTTATTACTTTACGCAAACTGTACTAGGTCTTTTTACAATACAGACTTAGCCAGGTGAAAAGGGAGGCGAGTTGTAGGCAAAGGAAATGGTACTTACTCTGGATTCTGTGTACACCTGTGAAAAAGGCAGAGAGTCCTTTGCCTTCATCGAGCTTACTCTACAGTTTCCAGATGATAAATTTTACCTGGAAGACTTGTTAAACACAATTCCTGGATGCCTTCCCTGGGGATTCTGAGTTGGCAGGTCTTACTACAGACTTACGGAAATTTTCAATTTGACAAGCATTTCAAATGATTTTTATTGTCAGCCAATTTGGAAAGCCATAGTTTAGTATGGGGAACACTAAGGTTCCAAGGTGAAGTGTGTTTGGAAACTGAGCAGTTCCTCCTGGATGGAGGGTGGGGCAGGATAGGAGTCAGTGAGAGATGAGATAAGCAGGAGTCAGATCACGAGAGACCTTGGATGCTAGCTAAGGGACCCTAACTTTATCTAAAGGCTGAGGAAGTCAGTGAGATATTTAAGGAAGGCAAAGACAAAACTACTTTTAAAAGTTCACTTTTAACTTTTGGAGGGCCAAGAGAAGGCTGGCATCAGAGCTGAAATCAGAGTGTAGGAAGGAAAGGGAAATGTCCAGGTGTTGAGCTCCCATAAAGGTTCGAGATGGAGAAATGCATTTGAGGCCATCCTGACACACATGGTAATTGAATGTCCTGGTCAAATTGACTCTGTTCAATTTCTTTCCTCAAACTCATTATTGACCTCCTGGTTTCTTAGCCATACACATGTGATGGTATCTGGAATCAGATACCATCTGATTAACTAGTTTGACTAACACCTTGATCTTCAACTAGGCAGTTCTGTGAGGGATGAAGAGGCTGCTCTGTGACCTTCTTCCATATGATGGGTTGACATTTGCCTGTGAGGAAGGATAATTCTCTACTTCTCTAAAGATCTGTGGTTTCCTCAAGAAAAACGGAATTATGTCTCCTTTGTGGTGGGAAGCATCACCTATCTTTGTGTTATTATCAGTCTTAAGAGAGTGGATTAGGATGTCTTTTAGCCTTTTGGATTTAGAATAAGAACAGATAATTTTGGGAAAGCTAACCTGCCTGCTCCACCTCTCGCCTGCGACCTCTGTTTTTAAAACCATAATATTGCTTTGGAAACTCAGTTCTTTTTGATGTAGTGTTGGCTTTTAAGGTCCTAATAATAGGGTAACCAGAGTGTTAGAAGAGCAACTATATGTACAGATGCAATAGCGCAATATATTATAATTAATTTTTCTCACTGTCCCTTTAAACCAAATTCTGCCGGTTAGTTTTTTTCTCTGCTGTTCAGTCAAAAGTTTGAGCAGGTTCATAACTTTTCAGTACTGTTAGATAATAAAAAATTGCACTGGTCACTCTTATGCCCAAGATACATAATTAAAATTTTCTGTCCAGTTTAATAATCAGCATGGTAATATCAAAATGCAAGTGCTGCTTTAGTCTGTGAAGCTAGCAGGGGAGGGGAAGTTTGTGGCAGATTTCTTCTTCCGGATGAAGTTGTCTTCTGTTGGGACAAATGGGATCTCTGTGTGGTCTTCCCAGAGCCCTTGCTGTAGATTGAGTTGAGGAAGAACTAATTTGTCTTTCCACTACCAATAAAAAACACTTTCTAGAGAAAACATACTTTGTCCCTTTAACTTCAAACTGTTTGTACTTTTGAGGTGGGTGGTGGACTAAGCCTGGCCCAGCCTGGTTCAAAGCCACATAGGTACTTGAGCCCCTCACTGTGTAACGTGGATGCTCTTGGCATCCGATGTTTTCTTCTTGGTCTTTATGTCTTGGCAGAAATCGATTAAGATAGAGTTACACACAAGATTCTGTTAATAGATTAACCATGGCCAATGCTCTATATTTAACAAAGTGTTTTTACATATGTTAATTTTGTTTGTTTTGTACCAATTCCATGAAATAATCAGGACAGAACATGTAAGGCTCAGGTAGCTTAACTGGCAGGTAGCAGCACATGAGGCCGGAAAGATTAAGGGTAGAGCTTGGATTGAGACCCAAATTTTCTGGCTTTAGCCTGGTTTAGGACTTAGCCTAGTAGAGTGGAAATACAATAGGCTTTGAAATGAGTCTCAACTCAGCTGCACTCACTACTATCTAGTGATGTTACCATCTCTAGCCAGAATTTTGGTGAAGATGAAATGATATAAGTCAATATTGAGGATCTTGTTAAAATACAAGTCTGGATAGTGCCCAAGATTCCGAATTTCTGACATGTTCTCAAGTGCTGCTGCTGCTGCTGCTCTGAGGGCTGTCATGAGTGGCAAGAGGGTCACTGACATCAAGAGCCTGGTTAATAGCAGCCATCCAACAAACACCTGTTTCCTTCTTCCTCCTTTATAGTGCATGCACTCTGTTCTCCCCTTGATGTTCGGATCCGTTTTAGAGTCACTCAATTTCTGTTATAGAGTCACTCAATTTATTATCTGGTGCATAGATAACAGAATGCACATTATAATGACTCACAGAAAAACCTGTGTATGGTACTAGAATGTTTGGAGGGCAGCATGTGGAAGCAACAGGATTCTTGCTCTCAATAATATCATCCCAGTAGCACCAGTGTGAGAAAGTTGTGCAGATCAGAAGGGATATCTGCTTCCATGTTCCCACACAAATACTGTCTTCACTAAGCTAAGGAGTAGGTGGAGAGCTTGCCAAAAAAGGGTAAAAGATGTTTTCTGAGAGCTATCTTTAAAGAAATTAGATGATTGTCACCAACACGGAGATGGCTCATGACACTTTGCAGGATGGCCTAAAGCCATTGACAAGGTATACTTTTACTTTATAAGAGAGAGCGAGAAGACAGGGAATCAATTTTTATCTATTTTTTAATTTGCTTTTGTCTTTTCAGCACTTAGTTGTGTATGTGGTGCTGGGGTTCAAACTTGGGTCCTTGTCCATGCCAGGCAGGTGCTCTAACCACTTAACAACTGCTCCAGCCAACCATGTATACTTTTTTTATTTTTTAACCAGGTATACTTTTGACAGTATTTTTTTTCTGCTATGAGAAGAAAAAGAAAAAGCATTTTCAAACCACAAACTTGTTCTATTCCTGAGCACATCTGTTTAAATTCTAGCATGGCAGTATGTTGACATTTGTTTAAGCTTATTAATGTTTAAGAAGGTGTAAAGAGATCATGGAAAACACTTTTCTAGCCAGCAAAAGACTGCAGATGATGCCTTCAGCATTCTGTGCCTTTGTGTAATAATCGAGGGCTATCATAAGTCATCACCAGTTTCGAAGATAAACCTAACCTGAGAAAGAATGGACATTTCTTTAATTGCATATGATTTTTTTTTGTTGTTGTATTTTCTGTGCTTATTTGGAATACTTGATATTTCCTACTGAATGAAAACACCTCCTGCATAAAACACCCTAAGCATATTAGGCTGAGATAAGGTAAAATGAGTTCTTTCTGAAGGTGGGCAACATCAGAGGAGACTTTCCCTTCCCCCCAGGTGGTTGTGGTCAGTGTGGCCTGCAGGGTGTAGGAGGGAACATTGACGTATTGGACATATTCGGTGGAGAAAGACAACAACAGGCATAAAATAGTTTGTGGTATAGGAAGGCACATTTTGTTTATTAATAGAAAAGACTAGAATATGCAGCAATTTTCTTGCAAAAGTAACAGAAATTTATAGAAGTTAGGACCGTACAACAGAACAATTTGTTTTCCCTGAATTTTTTTTCATTACCAATACATGCAGACCATAATAACACGTTTGCTATATTTTTCCGTGGCAAAAGTAATACTTATAAAACAATATTTGGAAATAAACAAAGTAAGTGAAAATATGTCCACATTTTTGGCATTTAAAGATGACCAGGTTAAACACTTTGTAAATGTTTCTTTCCTTCTTTTTCTCTGAAAGAATGAAAGAGAGAAGAAAAAAAATCTACTTTGAAAGAATTTTTTGACCAAAATGTATATAGTTTGATGGCCTCATACCCACCAAGCAATGAGGTAAGTGACCCCTCCATAATTAGACCTTACTACATGCCTATAGTCTCCAAGGGAGATCCAGTCTCACTCAACAAAGAGTTCTTAAATCCCTTGTCAAACATGGTGACTCTTTTATGCATTCTTGCTTTTATGGACAATACCCCGAGCTCTCTCTGTGTGCATCCTTGCCTTCCCCTTTAAAATAGCCTTCCTGAAGTTTCCTTTCTTGGGATTGCAAATTAGCTCTCCACCATCCCTGCTGAATATCACAAAATCTCCCCCATATGCCTTACTCCTAGGAGGAGCCTCCTCCCCTCCTGACCACACACGCACAAAATTCTTGGAAGGGTCCTAATTTGAACGAAAGCAAACCTGTAATTTTCGTGAATTAAAGAACTGGTAATCCCCAGCCTCTGACTGGTGAGCACCCTCCATCCTTCCTGCAATATGGACTTTATAAACAATAAGGTCACATTTAAAAAATTCTGAGTTTATGGTTTTATTTTCCTTACAAAAAAGTATGATGGTATCATATCATCAAAATTAATCTTTAGTTATGGTGATATGCAAATTATATAGAATTTAATTGGCCTTGTGGTAAAAAATATGTTACTGAGTATATTTATTTGTTGTATGCTTTGGGACTTTTTCATCAACCTATTGAGATAAGATAAAATTTACATACAAAATATATCCCATCTGGGTGAGTTTTGAGCAATGTGCACTCCTGTGTAAGGAATATTACTACGATCAAGATCCAGAATATTTCTATTACTTCAAATTTCTCTTAAACCTCTTGGAAGTCAGTCTCCATCTTACCTTTAACAAAAAATTTATTAAATTTTTCGGTTAACATATATTATCTGTACATACCAGAGGGTTCAATGTGATATTTGTATCCAAACTTAATTCTAGACAATTACCAATCTCTCACTGTAGATTATTTTGCCTTTTCTAAAACTTTGCACACTGTGCAATCTTTTGTATATGGTTTCTTCAATTCAGCATAACATTGTTCATCCAGAATCTCTTGTAGGGTGCTTTTTTAAAAAAAAAAAAAAAGTTGAGTAATGTTTCATTGTGTTACTCTACAGTTTTTTCATTGATTCATCTGTTTGTGAACATTTGGATTTATTCTGATTTGGATATTATGATTAAAACTGCTACGGATATTTGTGTATAATATGTGGACATATGTTTTCATTTCTTTTGGATAAAATAATAAAGAAATGAAATTTGCCATTTGTATAACCATTTTGGTGAAAAGTGCCTTCACGTCTTTTGCCATTTTTTTAATTAAAGTAAAAAAAAATGTTTTTTTAAACTATGGAGTTTTGAGAGTTGTTTTTATATTGTTAACACTTGTCTTTTGTTAGATATGTGGTTTGCAAATATTTTTTCCAAGTCTACAATTTGTCTTTTTAATCTTTTAAATAGTCTTTCATGATTCAAAAGGTTAATTTTGACAATGTCAAATTTAGCAAAATTTTCCTTTTATTATAGATTGTGCTTTGGTGCCAGGTCTAAGAACTCTGCCTCACCATAGACCCATACATTCTTTTTCTAAAAAGTTAATTTTAAGCCCATTATTTAAGTTTATTTTTAACAAAAATTTTTTTAAAAGTTCATTTTATGTAAGTGTGAAGCTTAGGTCAAGGTTTTGTCTAAGGATCTCCAATTACTCTAGCACCATTTGTTGGGAAAAATATCCTTCAGCTATTGAATTTCTTGTGTCTTTTTTATCAAAAATCAGCTGAGCATATTTGTGTGGGATTATTCCTGGATTCTCTGGTTCCATTGACTTGTGTGTCTATCCCTTTGCCCATACTTTACAATGTTAATTAACATAAAAATAAACTTGAAAATTGGATAGACTTATCCTTCCCAACTGTTTCTTTAAAAAAACGTTTTAGCTATTCTAGTTGTTTTGATATTTTCTATGAATCTTAGAACAGTCTATGTACAAAAGATCTTGCCAGGGTTTTGCTATGGAATTGCATTAAACCTGTGTATCAATTTGGGTAAAATTAATATCTTTATTGAGTTTTCTAATCCACGAAGATGGTAAATTTCTCTATTTCTTTGAATCTTATTTTATGTCTTCTATCAGCATTTGTTGTTTTCATCATACAAGTCTTATATGCTTTTTTATTTTTAGATTTATACCTAAATGTTTATTTTTTCAATCATTATTAATAATATTGTCTTTTAAATTTTGATGTTTGCATGTTAATTGCTATTGTATGAAAATGAAATTAGTATTCGTATGTTTATCATGTATCTTTCAACTTTGCTGAACTCAGTTTTAATTGTAAGAGTTCCTTTATTGTAGGTTCTTTGGAATTTTCTATATGGATAAATCATATAATTTGTAAATAGAGACAGTTTTATGTATTTTTTTGATGTGTCTACCTATTTCCTTTTCTTGCCTTACTGCAGTGGTGAACATTTCCAGCATTATGTTTTACAAGAGTGATCATCTATTTGTTCCCAATCTTGTGGAAAAAAGTATTTAGTTTTTTTTTTTTTAATCATTAAGTGTGGTTAACTGCAGGTTTTGTTTAGATGCTCTTAGTCAAGTCCAGGATACTCCTTCAATTCTTACGTTTTTGAGAATATTTATTTTCATCATAAATAGGTATTGAGCTTTATCTTAAAATTTTCCTGCATTGATTAAGATGATCACATGATTTTTCTTCTTTAGCCTTTGGATAAGGCAGATTACATTGGATGATGTTCTAATATTGAATCATCTGTGGAATAAGCCCCACTTCGCCATGATAATTATTTTTATATATTGCAGAATTATTTTTGATAATATGTTGTTAAAGACTTATGCATTTGTATTTATGAGAGAGATCAATCCATAGTTTTTTCACATTATCTTTATCTGGTCTGATATCCAGATATTATTAAGTTTGTAAAATGGATAAGGAAGTGTTTCATTTTCCTTTACTTTCTGGGTGCTAATTCTTCTTTAGGTATTTGGTAAAAATTTCCAGCAAAACCCTGTGGGCCTGGAGAATTTTTTTCTATTTTTCCCCCTTTATTTTTTGAGAATCATAAGAATATTACCCAATACAACTCGAGGTAACTTTAGAGATTTTTTTCTCCTTCCCAACTTGGTATATATGTGAGTTTGTAGATAAAGATCCTTTTGGATCATGTCTTGTTTGACCAGTTAAAAATGAATTTCTCACCAGGTGTGCTATATTAAAAATCTCCAAAAAGTTTTACTTAGGATATATCTTGGTGGGAATTTTAATACTGTAAAACTTAACCACATGGTAAGATCTTGGTATTTATAAGAAATGGATTTGAGCCAGGGTGTTTTAAGTTAAACGGTATGTGGAGTGAGAAAAATCTCTGTTTTCATGAACCTTCTCAGAATAGTTTTGCTGTATTTATCAGGAGTGCCAGATTCACCAGATTGAAGAGAATACCTGGGACACAGTCAAACAGTGGTGAGAATGGATGACAAGGGGAATGTGTCTTCCTTTCCTCACTCACCCTGACTCCTTTAAACTTTTTCTGAAACATACTTAGAAAAACTGGAATTAATAGAGTGATATGGTTTGAGTTATATATTTTCATTGAAAGAGGCAAGTTAGTAATAGTGTTTTGGTAAATCAGTTCAAGGTAGGTTTAGAGGACTTGTTGTTGCATACAAAGTAAGAGGATTACTTTGAAGCCAAAAAAGTCTTTAAAATTTTTTTTCTGAGAAAGTTATTGTTTAAGACTCAAAACTGGGGAAATATACCAGCTGAATAATGAAATACTAGTGTTTGCATTAATTAAACCTTCTGACATGTCAAATTTAAGTATTCTTAGAAGGATGGTTGATTAATCCATGGAACCACATGGTTCCTAATTATTTGCAAAGAGAACAAAATTATGCAGAGATTGAGAATTGTATTGATATTGGAAATGCTAATGTTTTAAAAAATTATAATAACCTAATACCGAGCTTGGGGTATTTCTGTTGGTAATCAAGTACAGAATGTTATAAGATAGCTGATGAGATATTCTTTTGTTTGATTTTCTTAAATAAGTAAAGGCTGTTGTTGATTCCATGAAGACAACTTTGCCTGTAGTAGGATAACTAGCATATGTTTTTATCTTCATGAACATATGTTTGCAATTGCAGCCACACATTTTAGGAGGGGAAAACTTGCAGCCCTCTGAAATGAGATTAGATTCCATAGCAGGATCCACAGCAACAAGATAGGAAGCATCTAAAACCTTTTGAAAGAACCAGATTGCTGACTCAGCAGAGAGGTGAGAAGCATGGGACCCAATATACTTGTCATGTTTTGTTAAAATATACTCAAAAAAGCATTGTTAATGTGCCTTCTGCTTCTTTGATTAGATATCAGGAATCTACATCCTTGTCATTGAGGAGAACATGGTTTGAAAAGGGGATTTTGAAATAAATAAACAACACATGCATAGACATTAATCAGTCCCAAAGCCAAAATTATTAGAGCATTAGGAAGAACTGATAAATCTTGGTTCTGATAGGTACAGGATGATTATGGGAATGCATTTTAATTTTAAAGGGTGATAGCTCTCATCTCAGCTAATAGCATCCAACTTTTCAGATAAAATGCCTGTGGCTATCCTTTATACGTCATTTCCCCTTGCTTCTTCCCTGCTGTTCAGCAGTGAATTGTGTTGGCTCTGCTTTCAGCAGACATGACCACTTCTCTCCCTTTGATAGTTATTGTCCAAACCCAGGGCACAAACCTCTCTTGGTCACTGATTAGCTTCCAAATGGCTCCACTTTTGTCCTCCTCCTTTTCATCCCTGTCCAATCTCTTCTTGGCTGAAAAGTCAGACAGATCCTTTCACAGGTGCATTGGATCACATCACTTCCTCACTCCAACGCTTCTTTCTCCAAGCATGAACCCTTGACCATGCCCTTCAAGCTCCATGTGACCTTGCTCTGCCTTCATTTTCCAGCTCATCTCTAATCACATCTGTCTGCACCTTCCACACCTTACTCTCTCTGCTACAGTCATTTAGTTCTTTTTTCCTGTTCTGCAAGAAGTTCATTTGCTAAGCTCATGTCTTCCTGGAGGGATGTGTCCATTCCTACAGGGGTTGCTGTTGCCACTGACTCGTATACAATCTCTATGTCTAGCTCAAGTGTTACTAACTCAACGAGGCTTTTACTGCCTGGTCTGAAGAGCAGGCCTTTGACTCCCTCTATTCTCGTCCCCTGTTTTATTTTACTTATGGCAATATTGCCATCTGAAATTTTATCATTTTAAAAACATAATTTCTTCTTTATAAGAAGGTAGGTTCTAGAAGGACGGACTTTGTTTTGCTTACTATTCTATTCTGACCCATTTAATAGATATCCAGTAAACGTGTGTCAAATGGATAAATAGTTTAAAATGGGGATGATAATAAAATAGTAAGTTTTATGAGGAAGGAATAAGATGACATATGCACATCTATGTTATACCTAAAAGAAGACTAAAAGAAGCCTAAACTATTAGCTATTCATAGCTGTTATATAAGTAATATGATTGGAAGGTACACAGAGTGATTGGACCTGGTGCT